>JXSR01S044579.1:0-14303 GCA_000969725.1 Ophiothrix spiculata | reverse complement strand
TGGGTGTTCATATGGCTTAATTACTAACTGGCCAGGTTAACCTTAACCAACACCAACAATTTTGCAAAGTCCAACTCTCCCTCGGAAACCTCGGGCAGAGTTGGTTTTATTTTCCCAGAGACAATCTTGTTTTCATTGTTGACAAGCATCATGAAAACCTATTTCCTCAACTTAGGTCACATATATTTTGTTCATTTATTTATTTTACTGTACTACAAAGTGTGTAATCAAATAACAGAATAAGACCGAGATATTCCCTTACGAAAACATAATGTACGCCCACTATTATGAGACGATAGATGACAGGCAAAACGATAAATCGATTCATTAATTGTACCTTTTATTCTCATTTTAGACACAGATTTGAGTTATTTGTAAACCTAGAATGATGTAAATTGTATTGCCAAAAAACAATAAACATCATTATTAGAAAAACGTACACTCCTATTCAAACATGAAATATTCACATTGTCATTTATTGTTTCCAAAATTCCTCATTGGGTACTAAAACTCCAACTTAGTGATAAGAATTACTAATAAAAATCCTTGCAAACGTCTCTACCTGCATAAATTGATAATTTGTTGATGACAGTTTGAAACATGTTTACCAAATGTATCAGACCCTAGTTTACATTTATCAAATAGTATTAATCCTTACGATTTGTTCTTTATATATGAGCCGTCAATCTAACAAATTGGGGTTGTGGTACAGTTTATTTCAAACCAATTTTAGAATACTATTAAGATATAGTAAAGAACACTGACTCAACCTACATCGCTGTTGTTCAAGCTAAACTGGAGTCGATTCGATTTGCGTAGCTATTTCCATAAGCATTCCTTGATCTAATGTTTTGTTTACAAAAAGTATTCTAAAAATGATATATATATAATTAAGATATTTAACATTTCTGACGCGAGACATCTTTGCGGCTAAGCATGTTTAGGGATAGAAGTAAATTAAACGTGTAAATTATGAAGAAAATAAAAAGAAAAATGACGTGCCTCTTATATCGTATCTTCAAATATGAATGAACAATTTTCAAAACCTATATCTCATTTTAAATCCTTATCAATATTCTTACAATTAATACAAAAATATGTACTTTGGCAAAGACCGCGAAGATGTATCTTTCTATTCGGCGCGTCACATCTATCATAACTAGTATTGATAATTGTAATTACGTGTGTGTAACAAATACCTTTATCATGTTTATATTGAATATGATTCTACCCAATATCTCATTCCAACATGATAAAGAGATGTCTTTGCACCAAAGCAACAACCTTTAAACCCGATTATCTGTATCTATCAAAATGTACTAAACTGATATTAATAAAGCCGAATGCTGATACCGTTGAGCTTTAAAAAAGCTATCGACTTTAGTACAAGCAGACGACACTTACCTAGTCTGTTACTATAGCAACCAAGTTTTAATTTACCATTGATATTGCGTTTGAGTAATTATAATATTACAGAAATATATGACAAAATTATAAGAGCATGTGAAGAAACGTGTATTCGATTTAAAACAAAGCAGAGAGAGCATCTGATTTGAGGCATACAATTTGAGGTTTTATAAATGTGACCCATCATATCGAAAGGTACCCTAAGGTCGGCATAGTAAATTACGAGATACAGGCCATTGAAGCTTAGAATAGTCAAAAATCACGTCCAAGGTCGAATTTTTAATTTCATCTGAAACTTCACCTTTCAAGTGTATTCTATCATATTAATCAGGTAACAACATCGAAAGCTTTGGCAAAATGTGTTAAACACCAAGATAAAAATATTCTTTCCATTCAAGTTTTACTCAGTACAAAAACTAAAAACTCGGTTTTCTCAGAACTATAGTTTTACCTTTACCAATCTGGATGTAACTTTGTAACCGATTAATCAACAGCCAAAAGCAAAGTGCCATTTTGAAGCTTAAAATATCAGCTTTTAGATGAGACCAAAAATCAATTTTGATTTTGGGACCCTTAAGGTACCTTTTGATATGACGGGTCACAAATGAAAAGTGTATTCTATCATATTAATCAGGTAACAACATCAGAAACATTAGCAAAATGTGTTAAAAACCAAGATAAAAATCTTCTTTCCATTCAAGTTTTACTCAGTACAAAAACTTTAAACTCGATTTTCTCATAACTATAGTTTTCCGAATCAGCCCGATGCCCTTTACCAATCTGGATGTAACTTTGTAACCGAGCAATCAACAGCCAAAAGCAAGGTGGCATTTTGAAGCTTAAAATCTCAGCTTTTAGATGAGACCAAAAAATCAATTTTGATTTTGGGACCCTTAAGGTACCTTTTGATATGACGGGTCACAAATGAAAAGCCAAGCAAATACATTTAAGGAACTATTATCAATTTTTTAGATAATTATTTGTGAAAGACAAGTAATGCATTTATTACAATACAATGGAAATAAAGGCTGTTGTCCCAGTTTGCAGTAGCCGTTATATACATTTCTATGTATATATAAAAATCATATGCTAAATGATATGATATTCTACAATTACACAAAAATGTAACAATTTCATTTCTAGTCATACGATAATATTGAAACTTAGTTACTTTAAGCCCGCTATGAGAAAAATACCGGTAATAATTTGAAAATAATGTGCGTACTATGTGACTACTGATAACATCTGTTTAAATGTTTCATTGGCTAGTGTAATCAATTATACAAGAGAAAATATATTTATAAAGTATATTTATAAACATATATGCAATTACACAAAATAAATAATATTTATATTTATGCGTGTAATCTTTGTTACGGAAATTCTTATTTGTATACTAGTATTTCAAATCAGTTCAGCTGACTGAATAACCACATATTGTTGTAACATATTTAGAAACGGTAAAATCAACACATCGAATCACCACACTACGTAAATTAGGGATAATACATAAATCTAAACAGCATAATATCATCACTGTATTTAAACTAATTATTATTTACTTCAGCAGCTTTTCGTGCAAGATACTTCAAAGGCAGCCGATATGTAAACGTGTAGTTATTAGAATATTCCCCGGACTCTGCTATCGGTACGGCAAGGGAGCACTACTAATAATATGGAAATACCACACGCATATTTTCGTATATGGTAACATCCTTGCCCTTTTTATCGCTTTCAAAAAGATTAAAATGGCGTCGTTTAAGATAGGCGAAAAGAAACCGCTGGGTAAAATCAAATTGTTAATGTTTTATAATTACACCCACTGATGAAATCGAAAGAAGTAAAAATCTCAGACACAAAGAGTAACCCTCTTGACAGAGATATGCTTAGCACAAAGTAATAAGAGCTTATTCTATTATTCTCTCAATTTGAAAAAATTAATTAATTTCCATACTGTCATATACTTCTAACATTTGTCACAAAATCACAAAACAAAGATTTATTGATAAAAGATTCTAATGTATGAGCAAAACAAAATATAATATTTTCTAGCCATTTTGCTAATGCAGACTTAAACAGCAATAAACCATTATTCTGCGATTCAGGTGACGTAAACCTAAGAAAAACAATACATGAAAGAAAAAAAAAAGTATAAGAAGAAAGCAACACCTTCTGAAATCTTCCTAGTATGAAAATACTCTTTAAGGTGATGTTGTTTTTTTCAATTTTATATGCCAAATTTTTCATATGGTAGTATGTTGTTACCTATGGCAATGCAAATTTATCGGGGGGAAAATCGGGTCAAAGGTCACCTAATTTGCAAAAAAATGGCAGCCATCTTGGATTTTTTAGGGTATTTTTTACGGCATTTTTCAATACTTAAATTTATTTTATTTTACTAATTGGTTCTCAAGGATCTATAAAAATGCGTAACAGAGCCCTTTTTTGAGATTTCAGGATAAGCGGTAAAATTTGGGTAAATTTGGCAAAAATCATGATTTTTTCAAAAAAAATGCGACACAATTTTATTTTTTTTAAACATTTTCTCAAAAAGTAAATACAAATTCAAAAAAGGGCTCTGTTTCGCACTGTAGCATGTCAAGGAGTACATTCTGTCCAAATTTGGTGATTATAACATGTATCGTTTTCAACTAGGAAGCCGTAAACCGAAGAAAATCAACACATCCGGAAAAACACCGATAAAGTCTAGAAACACTGTTTTGATATAATTATACAAATTAGGTGCCACTTAATTATTCTAACATAGAACATAATAAACTACTTGAATTATCAAAGCATTTGGTGAAAAAACTACAATCATAGGTCACTCCGCCTTCAAATTATGAATTTTTGAAACAAAGATTTAAGATAACGCTGGGTGAAAAAAACACAATAAAATACATAACAAATATCACCGGCTGAAAAACAATAAAAAACAAAAGAAATAATTTGTCCCGCAACAAAAAAATGCCATAACTTTAGGACCAAAGCTCCGATTTTGGTGAAACAAAGACCATTTTAAGGCTAAAATTGCCCTTTACATGAATATTTAGAAAGCCAAAATGGCTGAATTCAACCTATTCAAGGTAGTCCATTATCTTAAATAGTCAACTATAATAATTTGTACTTATCATAAATTATTTGGAATAAGCTTAATTCCTTCGTTGGTTTAATTGTGATTGCTTCCATAATCAAGTATTTCATTGAGTTACTCCCTATGAGCCACATTATATCAGAAACATAGATTTGGGAAAGCAGTTTTGATAGGATTTTTTTGAAAAATAAAATCGGATATTGACTAAAATGTTAAATAAAAAGCAGATACGAGGGGTTGTGTTGAAATACCCCGCATCTGATCCAAATTTGTTACGACAAATTGACCGGGACCACGATTTATAGAGACGTCCCTAATGCAATTACGGGATTCTTACACATCTTTTGCACTTCATAGATTTAAAAAAATATTAAACTTTGTTTTTGCTAATGTTAACCTGGTAACGACTTTTGCTAGATCAACGCGACAAAATAATAGTTCATTGAAAATATAACATCTGTATAGAATCGATAGTAATTTTATAATTTATCAATGGTTGTTTATTATAAAAACATTTAATGCAAACATTTAATTGGGCTTATTATACTATATTGAATAACACTGACATTTACAGGGGATTTTATCAGAAGAATGTATATAGCATTCAAATCCAGTTTCTAAGTACGTCAATCTATGTATACATATCTTACAGCGATAGCACATTATTCAACGTGTGATATTTCACAATCTTTTATCCAGTTGTATCATTTACATTTCTGAAATTAATTAGCATCTAATATCATAAACATATTATGCTTCGTACAATAAATGTAACTCTATCTTAGTTTATATCGACACAAAATGGAAACAGCAAAAACTAATTATTGAAGTAACCAATCATTCATTGCGTCTTAAATAACAAACATACCGAGCCGTACATTAATGGTGAGACGATGTGTCCTATTTCAATTCTATATTTTTGTTTAAATATGCAAACCATGAATGTCATATCATATGCCATACACGTAGCAGATATTCCTTAGTGTATTTAGTACAGGGGACGGGGTTTATACTCTTACACATAATATGTCTGAATATGAAGTAGTTATTGCATTTCACTCAATTTATTGATTAATAAGCATCACGAAAATTGCGACTTCTTTGTTTGTTGAACACCCCTTTTGCCATAACCAGGAAAAGCACGTTGGTCTCATGCAGTAAATGCTCATTAAAACCAACACCAGTTTCCTCTTGGCGTTTCTTTAATTTTATTTAAATTGGCTTCACAAATTATACTCATTATCACTCGTAGTAGATGGATATGATTTAAAACAACTATTACAGTACCTATGACATCAAATATGTCAAATACCAGTTCATTACAGATTAATTTACTTACAGTTCATCGACAGAGAATCAGGGATCCCACCAATGAGATGAATATGTTAAAAGAGACACCCTGTGACATTCATAACGACACGTCTTCGCTGTAACCTTATAATGAAGATAACTATAAATCTTTCTCTCCGTGTTTACATTGATATTAAACAGAATTGCGGCGGACGGCAATTGCTATAACAAATAAATGGCTTGTAACTATGACGACGAGTTTCCCTTTGTCTCAAAGCATATTTGTTTTATAAGATATCTGTCGTTTTACCTTAAGTTTATCGCTTGAAGAAATGTTGATTAAGTACAAAATATGTATTTTGATATGATTTGATCCTTATTGCAACGAAAAAGATTTATCTTTTATGCCAGTTAATGAAGTCAGTTGACTTTACTGTATTATACTCGTTATATCAATGGTAGGTAATTAACTAATAAGGTGTCTTTGCCAATGCGTTCACATATCCCGACATTAAGGGTTTTCGAATGTTCTTAGCCGTTATTAAAGTGTGTTATTTACTGAAAGAATTGTTTTTAATCTTTCAGTGCAGTGCACATTTAAAAAAGGCAGCACTTCGTAATGGAATTACCGAATATTAATTCATTGTAATTTTGTTTTTCAAGGATTACTTATTGTGCAAACTAAATGCAGAAATTCAAGTGGTTCTTTACCTTTATTCTATACTGTATTCAATAACACTGATATTTTACAATTACTGATAAAGGTGGTAATTTTATACCTTGTATACAAAGTTACCTTCATATCCAATTTTTAGTACGTCAATCCATACCTTACAGCGATAGTACATTATTCAACGTGTGATATTTCACAATCTGTTATCCATTTGTATCATTTACATTTCTGAAATTAATTTCGCCAGCGAAATTAACATTCAATATAATAAGCATATTTCTATATGCTTCTTAAGATTAAATGTATACTAGACCTTAGTTTGTGTCGACACAAAATGAAAATAGCAAAAGCATATTATCATAGTAATCATTCATTACGTCTTAAATATCAAACATACCAAGCTGTACATTATTCGTGAGACGATGTGTCGTATTTCAATTCTATTTTCTTATTTAAAATATGCAATTCATACACTCTGCGTGTGCGGCGCATGTCACCTAGCCAATCAGGACGCAAGAATATAAAGTACGCGGAGTGCAGTGGATTTTCACAATGCACTGCGCTTGTTGCGTTTCGGTTTGCGTGGTGGGCGTTCAGTGCGTATGAATGTTTCATTGATTTTGTCGGGTGATTATTTAGTTTAGAGAAGTTTTGGATTTTAATAGTCATATTAAAGGCCTTATTTCTGTACACAAATGATACAATATTATTTTTCTGTCGTGTATGAATTGGATTAATAAATTTGCATTTCATAATGCTCGTAAAATGAGACAAAATCAATGCACTTGCGGTAAATTTTGATTGCTGTCCAATGCACTCGGCCCCTACGGGCCTCGTGAATTGGACGCATCAAAATTGACCGCGCGTGCATTGATTTTGTCTCATTTCACTCGCGTATGAAATGCGCATTTATTAACCTATAAACAATAGATGTAATTTCATATGCCATACACGTATATAAACAGACATTCGTTAGTGTATTAGTAACGGGTAAGGGGTACAAACCTTATACCCTGAAACATCAGTTCAGTTCAGTTCAATTCAGTTCAGTTTTATTTTCCATAAAAATATATACAAAATAAAATATTAAAAAGACATTTTAAAGAAAACAACAATTATGGGGGATGTGATAAAAAGGCCAGGAAGGCCAGAGGTAGTCACAACCCTAAACTTAAAGTGACACATGTTATTTAACAGAAACAAATAAAAAGAAAAATAATCTATGCAATTTGCTCCAAACAAGATTAGTGATAATTTGATAAAAACTGACGCTTTAGTGGAGTACGAAAGTTTTTTACGGATTTTGAGATTTTAATTTTGTGGTCAATACGTTTCCAATGAATAGGACCGCAAGCGTTTATAGATTGATCTGAGAAGACTTTTTTGTTTCTAGGTAGAGTAAAATCATTTCCATTTCTGGTGTAATATTCATGTGAATCACTATTTTTTGAAAAGAGGCATTCGAACATACTATGAATATGAAGTATTTGAAGTTACTGCGTATTATATACATTACTCAATCCCGGTGTGTAAAGAGCGTTAACCAGCATCGCAAAAATTCCGCATCGGCTCCTTTGCTCGGCAAACACCTCTTTTCTCATAACCCAGAAAAGCAACGCTGGTCCCGTACTCATTAACATCAACCCCAGGTTCCTCTTGGTATTTTTCTGGTCTTATCTTAATTAACCAAAATTTTAAAGCTCATCATCACTAGTAGTATATGAAAATGATTTCAATCCACCATGGGAGTACCTATGGTCATCAAAATGTCAAATGCCAGTTTGTTAAAGACTAATTTACCTACAATACATCCACGAACGAAACAAGAATCCCCACAAAGTAAATATGCTATTGTTTGAAGAGATACCCCGTGACACGTAACCTTTTAGTGTAGTAGACTATATACTATCTCTCTATGTTGACGTTAATATTAAACGGAACTGCGGCGGACGACAATTGCTATAACAAATAAATGGCTTGTAACTATGACAACAAGTTGTCCCTTTGTCTCAAAGCAAATTTGTTTATAAGGTAATTTTCGTTTTACCTCAAGTATATCGCTAAGAGAAATGTTGGTAGATAAATATATAACGACAATTGCTAAGTAAAAAAATATGTGTATTTTGATATGATTTAATGCTTATTGCAATTGAAAAGATGACATGTTTTTATGCATGTTAATGAAATCAATTATAAATTATAAATTAATTTATTAATACTCGTTATATCAATGAGGAATAATTAACTATTAAAGTGAACTCTATAACATAATGAAAACTGACATAAGATAGTAATAGTCTGAATCCTTCAACTCCAACAACTTATCCACTGGGTTCGTGATCGTGAGAGCGAAAAGCGCCACGACAAGGACTGGATGATTCAGTCTAAGATAGACCGATACGATCACATGCAGTTTCATTTTCTTATTTAATTATCTGTCTTTGCCAATTCGTTTACATTTCCTGAAAAAAGTTTCGAATGACACATCTGCTATTTCAGTGTGCTGTTTACTGATTTAATATGACTGGACTTACCCAAGTACTTCTTCTATAGCATGGTTAATTAACCCTCGTCTAACCAAGCCTTTTTTGTAACACGTCTAACCAAGGGGGTGGGGGGGTTGCAACCCCCCGCCCCTAAATTTTTGGAACGGAACCCCTAATGAACTTGGTTTTGCTATCAATAGATAGGTATTGTCCTCCCCTATCCAACGACACCACAAAAATCGGCCAAGGCGTTACGTAATTATGGCGTCATAAAGGTCGAAAATCGGAAAAATCAGAATTTTGGCAATCGGGTTTTTTGCATATAATGAAGGGACAAGACAATTCTAACATGCCCTGCAAGTTTCAGCCTCATGGCATGCGTATTTTTTTCAAAATGGCGATTTAAAATTGTTAAAAATGTCGCCGGGTTGCAACTTTTTAGTAGGATAAAAATAGAAAATTGTGTCTTGCCATGTCCAACCTGAATTACGACCACGCTATCGTAGCTAACGATCTTTATTTCCTCGACTTAGGTCAGAGATATTTTGTTCATTTATTCATTTTACTGGACTATAAAGTGTGTGATCAAATTACAGAATAAGACCGAGAGGTTCCCATTACGAGAACATATGTACGCCCATCTATTATGAGACGATAGATGACAAGTAAAACGATAATTCATAAAGATGAATTATAGTTTCCTTACCCAAATTAATCTTCAAGTAAAGCATCAAAAATTATATACATCTCTCTTCAATGACGTTTACACAGCCTGTGTAATAGTATAATAAATGCTTTAAACGACAGCTTCTTAAAAGTAACTGCAACGACGGTAAACAATTTCATGAAACGTAAGAGGATTTAATCTGAAGCCATGCTTTTATGTATTTCAAAATAGTTCAACTGAATAACCACATATTGTTGTAACATTTAGAAACACTAATAAAATACATCGAATTATCACACTACGCAAATTTTAAATAATAGATGAATCTAAACAGCATAATATCATCACTGTATTTAAACTAATTGTTATTTACTCAAGCAGCTTTTCGTACAAGATGCTTTAAAGGCAGCCGATATGTAAACGTGTAGGTATTAGCATATTCCCCGGACTCTGCTGTCGGTTAGGCAATGGACCACTGCTAAGAATGTATATATGAAAATACCACACGCATATTTTCATATGGAAACATCCTTGCCCTTTTTATCGCTTTAAAAAGATTAAAATGGCGTCGTTAAAGATAGGCTAAAAGAAACTGCTGCGTAAAATCAAATTGTTAATGCCCGTTTTATAATTACACCAACTGATGAAATCGAAAGAAATACAAATCTAAGACAAAAAAAAAGAGTAACCCTCTTGACAGAGATATGCTTAGCACAAAGTGATAAGAGGTTATTCCATTGATCTCTCAATTTGACAAATTTAATTAATTTCCATGCTGTCATATACTTCTAAGATTCGTCACAAAATCACAAAACAAAGAGTTATTAATAAAAGATTTTTATGTATGAGCAAAACAAAATATAATACTTTCTGGCCATTACGCACATGCAGACGAAAACAGCAATAAACCATTATTCTGCGATTCAACCAAAGAAAAATAATACATGAAAGAAAAAGTATTAAAGAATAAAGAAACCAGCAACAAGAAGAAAGCAACACCTTCTAAAATCTTCCTAGTATTAAAATACTCTTTAAATAGTCAACTATAACAATTTGTTCTGATCATAAAATCATTTGGAGTAAGCTTAATTCCATCGTTGTGATTGCTTCATAATCAAGTATTTCATTGAGTTGCTCTCTATGAGCAACATTATATCAGAAACATAGATTTGGGTAAGTAGTTTTGGTAGGATTTTTTTGAAAACTAAAATCGGATATTGACTAAATTTTTGAATAAAAAGCACATTTGAGGGGTTGTGTTTAAATGCCCCGCATCTGATCTAAATTTGTTACGACAAATTGACCGGAACAACGATTGTCAGAGACGTCCCTAATGCAATTACGGGATTCTTACACAGCTTTTGCACTTCGCAGATTAAAAAAACAAATATTTGTTTTTGCTAATGTTAACCTGGTAACGACTGTTGCTAAGTCAACGCAACAAAATAATAATTCATTGAAAATATAACATCTGTATAGAATCGATAGTAATTTTATAATTCATCAATGGTTGTTTATTATAAAAAAAATTAATGCAAAAATCTAATTGGGCTTATACCTATAATGTATACTATATATATATTGAATAACACTGACATTTACAGGGGATTTTATCAGAAGAATGTAAATAGCATTCAAATTCATTTTCTAAGTACGTCAATCTATGTATACATATCTTACAGCGATAGCACATTGTTCAACGTGTGATATCACAATCTTTTATCCATTTGTATCATTTACATTTCTGAAATTGATTTCGCCGGCGGAATTAACATCCAATATCATAAACATATTATGCTTGTTACATTTAATGTTACTCTATCATAGTTTATATCGACACAAACTTGAAAATAGCAAAAACAAATTATCAAAGCAATAATTCAATGCGTCTTAAATATCAACACACCAAGACGTACATTAATCGTGAGACGATGTTTTGTATTTCAATTCTATTTTCTTGTTTAAAATATGCAAACCATGAATGTCATATCATATGCCATACACGTAGCAGACATTCCTTAGTGTATTTAGTAATGGGAAGGGGGACAAACATTACAATATTGAACATAATCTGACTAAATATGAAGAAAGTGTAATTATTGCGAACTACATAATTCTGGTGTTTAAAAAGCATTAACAACCATAGCAAAATTTGCTTGTCTAGTTCTTTGTCGGTGAACCCTTTATATCATAGCCAGGAAAAGACGCACTGGTCTCACGCATACTCATTAATATCAATCTGGGTTCCTCCAGGCATTTACCTTCTTTATAATAATTGAAAAACATTGAACCACATTATCACTAGTAGTATATGACAATGATTTCAATCAACTACTACAGTACCTACGGTCATCAAAATGCCAGTTTGTTACAGACTAATTTACCTACGATATATACTGCAGTGGATACATCCACGAAGCAAATAAGAATCCCCACTGTACTGTAACTGTGCTATTGTTTAAAGAGATACCCCGTGACACGTAACCTTTTAGTGAAGTAGACTATATACTATCTCTATGTTGACGTTAATATTAAACGGAACTGCGGCGGACGACAATTGCTATAACAAATAAATGGCTTGTAACTATGACAACAAGTTGTCCCTTTGTCTCAAAGCAAATTTGTTTATAAGGTAATTTTCGTTTTACCTCAAGTATATCGCTAAGAGAAATGTTGGTAGATAAAATATAACGACAATTGCTAAGTAGAAAAATGTGTCTTCGATACGATTTAATCCTAATTGCAACGGAAAAAAAGATTACATGTTTTTATACATGTTAATGAAATCAATTATGAATTGTTTTAACTAATTCATTGATACTCGTTATATCAATGATGAATAATTAACTATTAAAGTGAACTCTATAACATAATGAAAACTGACATAAGATGGTACGATACGGTATCATGCAGTTTCATTTTCTTATTTCATCTAATTGTATCTGTCTTTGCCAATTCGTTTACATTTCATGAAAATAGGTTTCGAATGACACATCCGCTATTTCAGGGTGCTGTTTACTGATTTCATATGGCTGGACTTACCAAGTACTTATTTCTATAGCATGGTTAATTAAGGAGTATTGGCTATAAATCCTTTGTAATCTTGAAATTGATATTATATATTATACAAATATTGTATGAGTGCAATACTACAAAATATATCATGAGGTCAATTTTGGACTTTTCTATTTCACGAGGCGTAGCCGAATGAAATGGATCAGTCCAAATGTGACCGAATGATATATTTTGTATTATATCATGATTGCAGTGATTTGAGCCGTGCAAAAATTATTTTCCATTGCACGGCATGAAACAATCCTGGTGATATCATGATATAAAACAAATATTGAATGCCTATGCACGTGCAATAGTACAAAATATATCATTCGGTCAAATTTGGACTGATCCAAATAGAAAAGTCCAAATTTTACCTCATGATATATTTTGTACTATTGCACTCTCGGGCATTCAATATTTGTATACTATTGCACGTGCATAGGCATTCAATATTTGTTTTATATCATGATATCACATAGGTTTGTTTCATGCCGTGCAATAGAAAAATTATTTCTGCTTTTAATTGTTGTAACGGAAGTCGTATTTGTTTATCATAAGACCCATAATATTCTCTATAGACCATGGTTGGTACCGTTATCAGTGTAAGTTTAGATTTGCTTGTAACTACATAAAGATTTGGTTTATCTAACAAATTAAGCCACATACAGATGCAGATCAACCCGCACTCTATTAAAACACGAGATACGCTTTTGGGTTATTAAAAACAATCTATATGGAAATGAGTTATAGTTTCCTTACCTAAATTAATCTTCAAGTACAGTGCCAAGAATTATATACAACTCTCGTCAATGACGTTTACACTAGTATAATAAATGTTTCAAACGATAGCTTCCTAGAGTAAGTGCAACGGCGGTAAACAATTCCTTCAAACGTAAGAGGATTTAATCTGGAGCCATGCTTTTGTATACTAGTATTTCAAATCAGTTCAACTGACTGAATAACCACATATTGTTGTAACATACCGTATTTACAAACGGTAAAAACAACACATCGAAATTTCACACTACGTAAATTAGGGATAATACATAAATCTAAACAGCATAATATCATCATCATGATCATAGTATTTAAACTCATTGTTATTTACTCAAGCAGCTTTTCGTGCAAAATGCTTTAAAGGCAGCCGATATGTAAACGTGTAGTTATTAGAATATTCCCCGGACTCTGCTATCTGTACGGCAAGGGAGCACTGCTAAAAATTTATATATGAAAATACCACACGCATATTTTCATATATGGTATACATCCTTGCCCTTTTTATCGCTTTCAAAAATATTAAATGCCGTGGTTAAGATAGGCGAAAAGAAACCGCTGCGTAAAATCAAATGTTAATGCCCGTTTTATGATTACACCCACTGATGAAATCGAAAGAAATACAAATCTCAGACATAAAGAGTAACCCTCTTGACAGAGATATGCTTAGCACAAAGTGATAAGTGGTCATTCTATATTTCTCTTAATTTGAGAAATTTAAAGCTGTCATATACTTCTATGATTTGTCACAAAATCACTAAACAAAAATGTATTAATAAAAGATTTTAATGTATGAGCAAAACAAAATTGCCTTCATCTTTCGACCAAATGGTGCAAATAAGGGAAAGGAGAAAT
>JXSR01S044570.1:70580-82848 GCA_000969725.1 Ophiothrix spiculata | reverse complement strand
ATCTCATTACTTAGCTGTCTAAATACATCGTTCTAACCTAGTCAGCCATATGAGATTATTTTGTTCCATCAGCAGCCCGCATCTTGGATTCTTTACCTGAATACATTAGAGAATGGCCTGCTTTCAAAAGGAGGTGAACAGTAGACTGCTATCTTGGCGACAACTAGTCAGCACTACATTTCATTCGGTACTTGCCATAACAAGTGTTCGACATAAATAAAAAAAAAACCCGAAAATTGTACACAATGGTGTTTCACTTCAAGAGAAAAGTTATAAATGAAAATCACTACAAAAAACGAGAAAGCTCTCAATCTCAAGGCATACGTTTAGTAAGGGAAACTTTGTACGTCAGGTTTCCACTGTCTTAAATACGTTGATGTGTGACTATGTCTTACGAAAAAAAGAAGCAATAGGGAAAAAACGCACCTTTTGTTCACCATCAGAGTCAAGTATGTATTGCCATAGGATGTTGTTATGGTAAAATACTTTAAACTTGGTCACCCATTGTGCTGAGTTGTGTCTTCCTTGCATTATGATTCCGGACACCAATTTAGCATCAGCAAAAACGACCTGGATGAATTGACCAACTGCACTGGTCTTTGGAAACCAGCTGCCTTTGGTATTTTTCAATCTGGCAAAGTCTGCTGCGTAATTAGCAGTGTCATATTCAGTGGTGGCAGATATCTGGCCATCTGTTATGTCTCCACTTTCCATTCCTAATGGAGTATCACAAGCATCTGAAATGAGATGAAATGGTACATATTAATTCATCATCATTATCCTTTGCCCAGGAATTTTTGACTGGTTGGGTTAGATACGTAGTTCCTCCGACTAATGAGGCCCAAAAGAACACCCATTTTTTTGTCATCGCTTTTGGAAATTGACAAGCGAAAAAAATGGTCTCACGACTCATATCGATATGAATTACAATTTCTCAACATAAATTATTGTTAACAATTTTTTAAACATATCCACAAATTTTATTCGGCATGTTTAGTGAAAAAATACCACTGAGGACACCTTTTCTTTTCCCTAAACTGCCTCTTTTCCACCGACATTGCCTCTTTTCACAGACTTGTTGACTCCATTCGTAACGAAATCATTCAAGTTTATTCTAGGAACTACTTCCCTTCGTATTGAAATAACCAGAGGCGTCGGAAGGAAAATAAAAGTGGTGGTGCGGCTTGGGACCCTTCAGTTAAAAAATGATGAAACAACTAAGACCCTGTTATGAAAAACGGATTTGTAAAGAACTATGTTGCGGTTATTAATGTTAGGTCTCTATTTAAATGCACGACATCGAATAAAAATTATGTATTTTCTAAAGCCTGCACGGCCTATAAGGTTCCGACGCCCCTGGACTAACACAAAAAATGCCGCAGACGAAAAGATCCTGGCAGTAATAAGACATATCCCTCCTGTAATTTTCTCTGGTGATAGAAAGAACGGCTAGATTGAAGGCTGAAGTATATAGATAAAGCCAAGTGTTAATTGTTTTAATCAAATGTGATGACTTACCCCGAAAAGGGGGACTTTGCGACTAATAAAAACTTTTTCAAGAAACTGGTGAATAGGCTGCAAATTCCAGCAGACTTTCTGTTGTAAAATTTGATCGCCTTGATCAATTTTAACAAGTAAGGTGTCATTTTAAATCTTAGAAAATGCTGCAACAGATGAAATGAAAAACAAAATAAAAATTGATATCATCTTCAAAGTCCCCCTTTCGGAGTGAGTCATCACAAATGTCTGTGTCACCAGGTTGTTTTGGTGGTCATGTATACCAATATGATAGAGAATAAATGGAACATTTATGCCATACCAGCAAATGGCGAACCTTAAAGCACTGTGACAATGTTGCTTAAGGCAGAAGACTACGATACGACGAACGAACATGAAGAGGATCGTAGAGTTACAATTGTTGCCACGCCTGCACTGTTAGAACGTTGGGCAAATAATTTACCCAACGTTGGTTCAACTATGAACAACCCTACTTCTGGGTAAATAATTACCAACGTTGCGTAAAATGTTGGCTAATTACCTAACTGTTGGGTAAAAGTTGTTGCTAATTACCCAAATATTGGGTAAAATTTCACCAACAGTTGGTTAATATTATTTACCCAACAATTGGGTTGTTCATAGTTTAACCAACGCTAAATAATTGCCCAACAGTATAACAGTGCGAGCATTGACATTTTCTTTAATACTTCGCAGTCAGGCAGGTACCTTTGCAAAGTTACACGCCAGACATGAAATCCATTAGAGATGGTATATTACTCAACACATAGACTAAAAATATGTTCCAGCGTGCTGGACAGGTAAATTCTACATTTACTCGCCCAAACCTACCAACATCATATGTGATGACTCACACCAAAAAAAGGGGACTTTGCGACAGAACACTTTTCAAGATACGGGTGAAAATAGGTAGCAAAAAATAAGGAAAATAATAAGATTTCCATTTCTGTTGTAAAATTTGATCGCCTTGATCAATTTCGACAAATTAGGTGTCATTTTAAAGCTTAGCAGATGCTGTTACAGATGCAATGATCAACTCAAAATTGATAGCATCTGCAAAGTCCCCTCTTTCGGTGTGAGTCATCACATATGGCTGTTAGACGATACTAATGTCAAGCCCCGTTGGTGCGGAAGACGGACTTGTTCAACATTTAATCCAGATCAGGTCGGTTCTGTTTCAATGGCTTCAATATAGAATGTGCACATATACAGCATAAACAAATTTAATTAAAAAAACGTACCTTGTTTACCGCTAAATGTAGCAGTAAATAAAGTGAAGTGCGTGTTTCCTGCACCCACACGGAAATGGTCAGATGTGGTGATGTGCTTTGTTCCGTCATATTCGTCTGTTTCTACGCGTAGAGCATATTCTTTCTGGTTCGTGATCACGTGGATGTTTTGATTCCCGAGCCAATATTCCCCTCCAATTTCACCAAAACCATTTTTGTAATCTTCCCATTCACGGTCAAAGTCAACAGAACCATCTTGTCGCTTTTGAAGAACCTACATGTATCAAAACCATTGAGAATAAAAATAAAAAGCGTCGGTTAACTTGCCTTACATCCACTCTTGTTTTTATCGTAGTACCAGTACATATATACAGTGTGTCCCAGAATGAAGTTATCAAGATTTCAACGCTACATAATTAAAACACCAAATCATTCCAGACAATGACACTTAGTGACAATCATGTCTTATGTCTTGGTGCATAAAATAAAGAAAATACATGCATTCGTTTTCTAGAAGTGGGCGTTTGAAGATCCGCAGGAGTTCGGACACGGCAAAACGTAAAACGCCATCTTTACAGACATAATCATGATAATATTTGATCATTTATATGTGTTTTTGTTTTCAAGATTATTTGGACCTAAAATCTGGTTCCTTTTCATATCTAAAAATCATTAAATTTTATTAAGTACTCGTTTAGGAAAATCTTTTAGCGGGTCCTTTGAAAGCACGTTCAACGGCTGCTACCCTGGTTTCATGAGTAGTTGTAGTAGGAATATGGTAATTCAATGGAAACATAACACCTCAATTGTCAATGGAGAAAAGAGTATCATGATTGACCAATATCTGCAAAGTGCAGGTATCATTGAGAGCCGTCTTTATGATCAGATGCCACACTTACCATCTACCCACCCGAGCTGTATATCACAGCTAACAGAGGGGTTTCCCTGGCGACCCGGCCTTATGATAAGATGTCACACTTTCCATCAACTCACCCGAGCTGTATATCACAGCAAACAGAGGGGTTTCCCTGGCGACCCGTCCTTATGATCAGATGCTACACTTACCTTCTACCCACCCCGAGCTGTATATCACAGTAAACAGAAGGGGTTTCTCTGGCAACCCGTCCTTATGATCAGATGCCACACTTACCGTCTACCCATCCCGGCCTGTATATCACAGCAAACAGAGGGGTTTCCCTGGCGACGCGTCTTTAGCAGATGGCACACTTACCATCTATCCACCCCGCGCTGTATATCACAGCAAACAGAGGGGTTTCCCTGGTGACCCGTCCTTATGATCAGATACCACGAGCTAAATCTACCTACCACGAACTATAAATCACAGGAAACAGAGGTGTTTCCCCGGCTTCCTATAATCGGATGTCACCCATCCCGAGCTGTATATCACAGGTTTCCCTGGCGACCTATCTTTATAATCAGATGTCACACTTAACCATCTATCCATACCGAGCTGTATATCACAGGAAACAAAGGGGTTTCCCCGGCCTCCTATATTCAGATGTCACACTTACCGTCCACCCACCCTGAGCTGTATATCACATGAATCATAAGGGTTTCCCGGGTTTCCTATAATCAGGTGCCACACCTACCGTCCACGCACCCCGAGCTGTATATGATCGCAAACAGAGGGGTTTCCCCTGGCTTCCTATAATCAGATGTCACACTTACCATCAACCCATCACCCACCATGACCTGTATATCACAGGAAACAGAGGGGTTTCTCTGGCGACCCGTCTTATGATCAGATGTCACACTTACCATCTACCCACCCCGAGCTGTATATCACAGCAAACAGAGGGGTTTCTCTGGCAACCCATCCTTATGATCAGATGCCACACTTACCATCAACCCATCCGAGCTGTATATCACAGGAAACAGATAGGTTTCCCTGGCGACGCGTCCTTATGATCAAATGCCATACTTACCTTCTACCCATCCCGACCGGTATACAGGGTGAGTCAAAATAAAGTGTAATCTAATCAGTAACACTATAAAATCTAAATTGATTTTATAAAATCTTAAAAACTGAAATTTTTACAGAAAATAGTTAATTAAGGTAGACAATTATCTACCTTTGACCGGAAAAAGGTAGACAATTGTCTACCCGAACAGAATTTTTGAATCTTTTTCTGAACAAAATTCAGTTTTTAAGATTTTATAAAAGCGATTTAGATTTTACTATGTTCCGTGATTTTATACAACAAGTTCCATTTATTCTTTTGAAAAAACTCCTTTATGATAATGTCAAATTTCATCAGCTTTCATAGAAAATTTATTGCGTTGAAATTGGACAAGGCATTCTAAAGTTATAGTCATTTGAGTGGAGGTACCCAATTTTGACAACGAACAAACTACGCTAATTAGTTTACGTGCGTACTGAGGCTGTTGTCTCTTTCAATTGTTATGATAGGAATACCTGTGGAAATAAAATAACAAGAAAACAATAGGCTGTTGAATGTGGACTGTGAAACATCGGGTAATGGGTTGACTCTTGAGGTAATGACGTTCAGATTTCTGAAAAAAGCTCTTCTAATTATTTTGTCGAATCATCTGGATCAGGAACTTCCAGAGCCTTCTTGGTGTCTGTTACTAAGATTTGCGTGGTCTTCAATTTATAAACAATATTTTAAACAGCTTGAGATGATGGCACCTGGTTGGCATCCGTCAACTACAGACCCCGCTACAGACAAAACAGACGATAATCATCAACCGGACCATGAGTCTGATGATACTTAATTGCAACAAAATGCCTGTGTCGGTTGCAACATTGTTGGGCATGATTTATTCTCCTTGCATTGGTTGTTTAAATCGTGTACTGATTGAATGGCCATCAGTACTTTCATCTCCATCATTTAAGCATTCTTCAGTATTTATAAACATGATAAACAATGTGTGCCCGTTAAAAAAATTTTGAATGCAGTGTCAAGTTCATCAATGCACAGTCAATAAGATATTACCCACTGCTGTACAGTAAAGAGTTCATGTTGAAGCAAACTTGTTCAATATCAAAATTGGGTACATTTACTTAAACGGCTGTAACTTCTGAATGCATCGGTCAATTTCAACAAACTAAAATGCTAATGAAAGCTGATTAAAGTTGCTATTTATCCAATATAATTAAAAATGATAAACATAAACAGATTTCCTGTAAAAAAATTCTTCAGTTGATTACACTTTAATTTGACTCACCCTGTATAACAGGAAACAGAGGGGTTTCCCCGGCGACCCGTCCTTAGTAGATGCTACACTTACCATCTACCCACCCCGAGCAGTATATCACAGCAAACAGAGGGGTTTCTCTGGCAACCCATCCTTATGATCAGATGCCACACTTACCATCAACCCATCCCGACCTGTATATAACAGGAAACAGAGGGGTTTCCCCGGCGACCCGTCCTTAGTAGATGCTACACTTACCATCTACCCAACCCGACCTGTATATCACAGCAAACAGAGGTGTTTCCCTGGTGACCCGTCCCTATGATCAGATGCCACACTTACCATCTACCAATCCCGACCTGTATATCACAGCAAACAGCGGGGTTTCCCTGGCGAGCCGTCCTTATGATCAGATGCCACACTTTCCATCTACCCACCCCGAGCTAAATCTACCTATCACGACCTGTATATCACAGGAAACAGAGGTGTTTTCCCCGGCTTCCTATAATCAAATGTCACCCATCTCGAGCTGTATATCCCAGGAAACATATGGGTTTCCCTGGCGACCCGTCCTTATAATCAGATGTCACACTTAACCATCTACCTATTCTGAGCTGTATATCACAAGAAAACAAAGGGAATTCCCCAACTTTTAATATTCAGATGTCACACTTACCGTCCACCCACCCCTCGCTGTATATCACAGGAAACAGAGGGGTTTCTCTGGCTTTCTATAATCAGATGCCACACTTACCGTCCATCCACCCGAGCTGTATATCACAGGAAACAGATTTGTTTCCCGGGCTTTCTATAATCAGACGTCACACTTTTTAATACCATCTACCCACCTGAGCTGTATATCTCAGGACATAGAGGGGTTTCCCCGGCTTTCTATAATCAGATGTTACAGTTACTATCTACCTACCCTGCCCCCGTCTATCACATGAAACAGAAGAGTTTCTCAGTCTTCCCATAATCAGCTGTCACACTTACCGTCCAACCACCCCCATCTGTGTCCATATCACACCAGACAAAGAGGGGTTTCCCTGGCAATCCGTTATCATGAGGATAGATAAAATAACGGCCACTTTCGGTTTGTCCTTGCCGCATAATGTCATGACAATCGC
Source organism: Ophiothrix spiculata (assembly GCA_000969725.1). NCBI lineage: Eukaryota > Metazoa > Echinodermata > Ophiuroidea > Amphilepidida > Ophiotrichidae > Ophiothrix > Ophiothrix spiculata. Next base: position 75,797 of record JXSR01S044570.1, on the reverse strand, counting down.
TTGGTTTGTGTAAGTACGCATCTGATTAAAGATAATCTATATATTAGATAATATTTTCCGAGGAAAATCCCATAAATTTCCCATTGACGAAAATGAGTTTTGTTTTTAAAACAGATTAAAAAATACCCTTACGACTGGTCGCAAACGCCTTACAAACAAGTTGCGATCAGTTGTTTTGACCGATTCGTACGAACGTCGTACGAACGCCCCAAGAGCATCGTACGATCAAAAACAGTTATTAAGCTCACAGCCTGGTTATTTGACATGTTCAATATCTTGCTACGAGTGCCTTGCGAGTACCAGCAAACGATTGACGCACGACGTTCGTACGGAGCTCGTACGGCGTTCGCACGACTGTCGTACGAACATCGTAAGAGCTTTGCCATTGTAATTCCTATTCAAATGAATGCTTTTTAATGTGGAGGTTGACAGAGACGTGTTAATCAGTTCTTTAATCATCTCTCTGGGATTAGCATATAGTAATCACATTTTCTGTATATGTTGATATTGACATGGTCGGTGAACATACATGATCGGTAAATGGTTCGTAGGAGTCATTGGTATGCTGTTCTCAAACATTACTAGTCATTGATTATGTCAACATGGATAGGCACTGCGACTGATTATATGATTTCAGAGGGTTGCATACCGTACTTTTATACCGTACTAGAAGTTAAAAGTATGCTTTGCGATAGTGGCATCATTGAGAATTTGAATATGAGGTCACCCCCCTTTTTTTTTCCTTAAGCGAGGAATTTGTTGTAATGACGGTAATTTGTGCCGTAAAATTACTTTTATCCTACTCTTTCCTCTTTCTGTAATTCTACACATTCTCTTAATACCCTTTCTTTATTTGTTTTTCTCTATTTCGTGTTGTATCCCCCTTTCCACGCTTTATTCTTGTACTTTATTGACAAAATTGTCACAAGTCTATAGCACAAACACAGTCATAAATGTGTGCGACCTTGCGAGCTGATTATAAGTAAACACTCTTTCGTAAGACCACCGCAAGACGCTCGTACGAATGTTTACGAAGTGGTCAAATAAACATTGTTAATCGGTCGTACGGTGCTCGTACGACCTATTGTGACCACAGCTTTATTTATATTTATACTACCAACCTAACGATGTATAGCAAAATATATCGCTTCAAAACTCAACTGAGTCCTGGGCGGTACAACCGGAATAAACAATAGCCAACCGCCCAGAACCGACAGACAACCGACGGTAGAGTTTTGAAGCCGTCCGTAAAATGCAAAGCAAAGTGAACCGTGAAGTGAGCGATTTATTTTTACATTCATTTGCGGTCATTTGATGAAATAAATCCAGTGGTTCATCTACAGTAAGATGAGCGATACCTTTTTTAGTGACAAAAATGGTTAAATTCCGATATCTATAATTTTTGAATTAACCTTCAACTTCAAAAATGCGAAATATTGTTTTTAGATCAGAGGTACATTGCGATGTCATCATTACGTAACACCTTAGCCAATTTTTATGATATTTGTTATGATTAGAAACAAACAACCCTTTTCTATACTGTGATAAAAAAACCAAGTTCGAGTGTGTTAACTTTGAGTTTACCCGGACCCCCCCCCCCTCCCCGCCTTATGAACAAGGTGGACAAGTTTAATTTAGTGAACATGGGAATCAGATATCCAGATTATATGGATAATGTTGAAAGTGGTATAAATTTGTCTGAATAAGACAACCTAAAGAAACGAACAGATCCGGAGCAGGTAATTTTTCTCGATTTGTCTTCGTCACATAGCCTCGAAATGGTGATTTTTTTAAGAATATGTACACATACCGTCATCCTCTTTCAAACTGCAAATCAGATCAACAAGTTCGGCCGTAGTCGATTCATCGACCTGTAAAAACCCCAAATGAATATTTATATGGTAAAATGAGGGCAATAAATAATGTTCAATGTATTATTTAATTTATAATAGAATAGAATATAAAAAAATCATTCACAGTGCAATAAATTCTATAGTAAGTATCATCATCATTCAAACAGTCCGGCTAAAATTAATTCGTTTTCCCTTTATTTTAAAAATTAGGGAGTCAATAGCTGACCAAATTTAGGCAGCCATTCGGAAAGGCCTTGTTTTAAGAAAAGGTACTTACACTAGTGCCACTAAGTATGGCATAGTTTTTTCAATATAATTTATAACATGTAGTAAAGAAGTACAAGAGAATTAACACATGAGTCGAGGCAATTTAGCTTAAACATATTGAACTTCAAAAACGGATGCGTTGCATGTCATGAGGTAAAGCTCAAAAAAAAAACCTTTAAAAACAACTGTACCAAATAAAACACAAATTATTATTAAGGCTGGTTGTTATAAAAGAATCAGAAAAAAGGGTTATATGCTACATAGTTTGAATACGTTTCATTGTCCAAATCGCAGAGCCATTTAGTTTGCCCTTATTTTTTGTTTTGGTCTTAAGTGGGATGGTCCTTGAGGTGGTTCACACCTGTTTATCCCAGCCTACTTGCTGTTTTTTAATATTGTTATGCATCACTGTGTACTCTCTGTTTTTATGACATTTTGATGTGACTTTGTGCAATATTTATAATTATGTTAACCAAAATTCATGTCAATATATATTTCACCTCACGTTTAAACCTATTCAATAATAAATTGCGAGTTCGAAATTGATTTCCAATCCTCTTTCTAAGCTTCTCGGATGAGACGATGTTAGAGGAATAGGGTTAGAACTGAAGGCCTATAGATATACGATCGACCGCTCTTCCCCATCGGTTGGTAGAGCGTGGTAGGTCCCAGGTTCGTATCCTGGATGGTCAGTGATTTTTTTGCTGACTGTCAATTATGTTGTGTGGTTGCCCAGTTTAAAATTCATGTCAATAAATAAATTAGGTTTTCTAAAACATTCAATTTTACTAAATTTCGTTTTTCCCATTTACCTTCAGAGAAAATAGGGTAGGTTAGGCCAATTAAACACTTGTTGTAAGGCCTAATAATGGAAAAAAAATAAAATAAGAATCTCTATATAGGTAGATTATACCCATAATCTAAACTCCGTCTATGTTAAAATAAAATTAAAACAACATATGTCTACGTACCGCAATCTTTTCAGCTTTTTCGAGAGCATTTCCATCAGCGAACTTTGCCCAGGTGTTTACCAGTAAAAGAGCTACAAGAAACCCTGTCCTTGTCGTGATCATGACGGCTGCCCGTGAGTTCAAACATCCAAACCAAAAGTAGAGAATGAGCGAACTCATGATCGATCTGTCAATTTATTCTTGTACGGAAGCGTACATTTGATTTTTAGCATTTCAGCGCTTGCGCAAATGATGTGCGATCCGCTGGTCATTTTGCATTGGTTACAATTGACTCCATACCAACCTTCATGACTTGCGCGCGCAACGTATTGTCGCCTTTCTGTTACTCCTAATTTCGTAAACAGGGCAATCATATGTAAAAATAAAAAAAAATATTTCATTTCATGTAATTATTAATAATGTATAGGACCAGTGTTTACTAATTTTACCGGTGTGCTATTTTTTTTTTTATAAACGTGACTTTTTTTTTTAATCCGGACATGTTATGTGACAAAATAGAACTTTTGTTTTACAATTCTAGTAGCTATATCCTGCTTCCCGTATGCCAGAGTAATTAATACTCTCACGGTTAAAACTGGACTGTGATTCAACTAAAAAGGGTATTATTAAGTATTAAGAATGATAAAAAATAATATTTAAAAAGACAAACCAAAATGAGAGATTTTGGAGTTCACGGTAATACACCAACACGTTAATTCTTAGATCATGCTCAGTCGAGCATCGCTCGAGCTCACTCGCAACTCGCAAGTGTCTTCGGAGAGATAATAATTTTATCGAGCTACAGGCGGCGATCGAGTAGTGAAACACCACATCTCTTTTTTAAATCTTCATGGAAGTGGCATTGTTGCAAAACTGGCCACCAATTACAATTTTACCATACTATATATATATAAGTTTTTAGCTAATATACACGTTTGCTCATATATTTGCAATACAAATATTTTTATCACTTTTTTATGTAAAGGTTAATTTATGATGAAAATATCTAAAAACTTATGTTGCTTTTGGTCAGATCTGATCATAGGTAATCTTGTTGGATGTGAAATGAAACTCCGAATGTGATCAAGTTTCTCATGTACTGGTAAGAGGGCAACAACAAAAATTGGTAAATAACGTGATTTTTAGGTCTAAAAAAGATTTTTAAGATGTCACATACCGCCGGGGACCATTCCACGTTCATTTATTGTAAATTGATGGGCGTTGAAGGATCATTTTATGCTTTGCTTCCAAGCATTCTCTTGGCTCAGTCAAGCGTGACAAAGACATTAAACCACCTGCTTATCACTCTACTACTGATAGACATCCATATGATCACTCAACTTGTGGAGAAAAGTGACATTGAACAATCAAATTTGACCTAAAAATCAGGTTTCTGACCCATTTTTGTTGTTGTATAAGGTTCGCAAGTTCGAAAGTATTTCTTAAACTAAGTGGTTAACTAGTCCCTTAAGTCCGAAAATAGGGTTCACTAGTCCGAATTCCAAAAATGAAATAAGGTTCGTTATCCGAAAAATAATGGTGGTTGCTTATCAACAATTCAAATTATTTTTTCTAACTATTGGACCATTTTTGAACTGGCAAAAATTATCTCATTTTTGGACTGGCAAATTTTATTTTATTTTCAGACTAGTGAATGTTATTTCATTTTCGAACTAACGATCTTTTTTTTATTTTCAATCTGGCAAACCTTGCTTACTTTTCGGATAAGCAAACTTTTTTTCATTTTCGGACTAACGGAACTTTTTTTTTCATTTTCGGACTGGCAAACCTAAAGCGAGCACTTTTTTAAATGTATACCAAGCGGACCTTATTTTATTTTCGGACTAGCGACCTCTACGTCATTTTCGGACTAGTGAACCTTAGGTACGTAAAAATTCAGAGTAGTGGGCGCCGGGCTTTAATCAAATTATGCTGTGTCCATCAGCTGTGTCCCCCCCCCATACCATTCTCCAAGAGGTAGATTATTTCAATGGTCATTGATGATGTGCAGGGACTGAAACACAAATTGGAAACGTTAAGGGTTATAGCCGTCCATATTCGATTGGCATGAGCGAAAATTTGTTTTAGTGTTTTTGGCAAGACAAACATGTTTTTAATACAACGACTGTTAAAAGAAGTGAAAAAAA
>JXSR01S044559.1:114979-130894 GCA_000969725.1 Ophiothrix spiculata | reverse complement strand
AACTCTGGTCAGAGGTAAAGTACTTCAAATTAACTAAACAAAGAAAAAAAATTGAAAATCGGACAAACCGTTTGAAAATGGCGGCCAAAACAAAATTTGCCATGTCCCGTCAAAATTTTCCCGCCAAAAATTTGAAAGCTCACTTCCCAATGGAATTTGTCAATCAAATTTGGCTCATATTTGCAGTATGTAAGTAAAAAATACATTTCTGAAATAAAATTTGAAAAAAATTGTTCGGTTACGATTTTATGGGCAAAACAAATTTAAAGAGCGCCCTCGAAAATGCTTATTTATGCTAATTAGCATGGGAAGGGGTGGATCAATTTAAACTTTTTTGCCACCAGGTGAAGGGTATGGTTAAGTTAGACGAATACATGGAAGGGCGATGAAAAATTACTACGCGTTTTGCGCTAATGCGCAAAAACAAAATGTTGGGTCCTTATGGACCCCCGCCCCCCTTGACCACTTAAGTGTTAAAGTGTTTATTTAATATAATTTAAGGATAATTTTCTCTTTTTGCCGCCTAGCTGTTCATTTCTATTGATTGATTGTGAAAATAAACTTATAAATGATTGTTTTGATCAATTTTAATGAAAATATGTCGTTTTGGCAGCCATTTTGGATTTTTGGTAAGTAAGTAAAGTAGTAAATGGTTTCTTAGTGACTCCAAAAATAATTGAATCTTTCAACCTGCAGTGCAATATTTTGTTTTATGAAGCAAATTACAATTGGAAAATGCGTATTGGTGGTCATTTTGGATTAAGAGCCATATTTTTGATTTGCAACAGGTACATTTTTGCCACCCTAACTTTTCTTCATCCTGGGTGTCTACTCTATCTATGACCAAAATGTGGTCAAATAATCACAAAATGATAACGGGATACTAATTGCGTCTACACTATAAGCAGAACGAAGTTTATTGTCTGGGTTGCGCCGCACAATTACTAACAATAGAAAACGAGAGCAGTGCACATGGAATATGGGTACATCCAATGGATACTAGGCCTAAAGTCCCTGTATCTATAGCTGTTCACCCGTAGAATATGCCCTTGTTCCCAATGTCACGCGCCAAACACAAGGAGCAACTATTTTTCACAAGGTTATTGATACGGCCACTAAGCAGAACAAAGGTTCATTGTGTATGGCTAGTGACAATGGGGACAATGGAACACGGAACAAGGGCATTTTCAACAGGAGAATAGCCTATGGATACAGCAGGGGGATACAGCAGGGCCTTATGTGATGCACCATGCACAGACAATAAACCGTTGTTTTGCTTAGTTGCCGTATCCATATAGCGTGTATACCCACTGTATTTGTGTCCTTACGGCAGATGTTGCCTGTAACCTGCAACACAGAGAATTGACATTCTGTACTAGCAGTTCACATGCAGTAACGTAACAGGCGGGATACAGGGTGGGAATGCCCCCCCCCCCTCCACCCGACCGGACAAGTCAGCGTTGTTATAAGGGAAAAAATAGGAGAGTAGAAAAAGGGAAAATGGGAAGAAAGAAGGAGAAAAGAGAAAAAGAAAGGGAAAAGAGGAGAAGCGTTTTGGCACTTTTTGTTTTGTTTTGTAGATAAAATATTGTACATGTTTCCTATTAGTAGGGGTTTAAAAATCGAAAACATGATTTTAACTTAAAGCAATCGAATCATTATGCATGAAAAATATTACTGTTCTTAATAACAGTTCTCAATACGTTAACAATGAAGCTATTTACCATATTTTGGGAATGATTGTATTTGAGAGAACCCCTGTTGTTGCCGAAACGTTGAGATGACGTCAATTTCAGTCATCAAAAAAGAGATTTGAGTCATTTACCGGTAAATGAGATTTAAATCACGTTTCCTGGCCAATAATCCTAAACGAAGAGACTACTGATGAATCTTAGAGCTACTCGTAAATATTACATCACAAGAAACTGATAAACAATGTTGCTTAATGTATTAAGAGGGCTTAAATTCCAATCAGCAGACGTAAACTTGATCTTCATTAACTAATCATTTAACGAGAGTGGCGTAATTACCCACTGTACTCTGTTCCAATTTAATATGGTTGGTGTATTTGAAAATGGGTAGGCCAACTAAAGTTCGGATATTTAATTCTATATGTTTTATTTTATTTTGCTTTAATTCATTTTGAGTTTGTGAAATTCGATTTTAATATTTGCCTGGTGTGCCAATCCGGTTTTAACTTAATCTTTATTATAATGAATGGAACGATTCTTACAGTGCTTGGACACATTTTATAATTCGAAATAGTAGATTATAATTTGCTTTTGAGAACATACTTACTATTATTAATTAGAATTGATTAATTGATTAATTAGAATTATGAAGAAGCTAACATCACAATGTTTTCAAAATGCACATCTAAATGTATAAGCACTTCCCGGTAGATCGCGCATACCTTTTACCCAAATAGTTAGAATTATTTAAAAAACCCACAAACGTTCAAAGTTCATTTTGGACATGTCAAAATTGGGTTCTCCGGTTCGATTCCCATTAATCACTGGCGTAACAACCGGGGGGCCCTGAAGGCTCTCGAGGGGAAATTTCACGTACCCAGGGGGAAATAAAGGGAGGGAAAGAAGGAAAAAGAAGAGAAAAGGAAGAGAAAAAGAGGCAGAAAAGGGAAAAGAAAAAGAAGGAAAAAGAGGAAAAGGGAAAAAAGAGGACAAAAGGGAAAACGAGAAAAAAAAAAAGGAAAGAGAAAAGGGAAAGGAAAGGAAAAGAAAAGGGGAAAGAGAAGAGGAAAAAAGGATATAAAGAAGGAGCGAAGGAAAAGGGAGAACAGAAAGAAAAGATTAAAGGGTAGAGGGAAAGACTTAGCTTAAGCCCCACTAGCTAGAGGGGAAAAGGGGACACGTTTCCCAGGCGCTACCTTAGGTAGAGGGAGTGACGTTGAAACAATGATAGTGACTCAAAAGCGCCAGAAACCGAAAGCTTCCGGCCCTGGACCCCTCACTCCCCATAATTGCTCATTCCCTATAATTGCCTATAAGCGCCAGAAACCGAAAGCTACGCCCCTGGACCCCTCATTCCCTATAATTGCTCATAGTGGAGAAGGTGCCTCTTTAACATCTTGACCATTTGTCTCCCTCTCCAGTCACAAACCTTACCCCCTCCACGCCCCAATTCCCCAACTTTCATTCAGTGACACAAATTTCACACTTATTTTCCCCGTTTTGATAATTAAGATGTACAATGTCAAAAAAAAATTATAAAAAATGTTTTCCCCTAAACAGTATTCCTGTTGAAATATATCCACTGACTTGTACACAAATCTACGATTTAAAAAATGGTTGTGGACATCTTGTCTCTGGGGTTTTAGCTGGTAAACTTGACAGAGTGAAACGAGTCTCGTGCAGGACCCACAACTACTGTCTTACGATGTTTCTGTGTTAATTGATGACTCTGTTGGAGCATAATGTAGGTAGTTGTTACTGTAAGACCGAAAACATAGTCGGCCTCCAAACAAACATATTTCGCTACCAAACATTTGGTCGTGACGTCACCAAATATTTGCCATCGAATTTAAAGTATGAACCAGTAACAAACATTTGGTGCAATGTATATGGCAACTCAATACATGTGCAATCTAGCGCAAAATTTTATTTGGTTTCAACTCGGAGTTGAAGTTATTTTATTTGGAGTCACTCGTCATTTTGACGTCACGACCAAATGTTTGGTAGCGAAAATTTAGTTTGGAGGCCGACTATGTTTTCGGCCTAACCCATGGATGACCATTGAAACTAGCAGTTAGGATGCGCTGGATGACTGATCCAACACTGGACAGGCTCCCGTGAACATGTTAAATCACGTCTAAACCGACTCCATCGTGTGTCTGATCTGCAGCAGAACTGTAGATGAGTACCCAGTTCTTATATCATCTGATCATAATTGTCAGCTATAATAGTCAATACTAAAAACCCAATTAAGGAACAGTGATTCTGTCTTTTTTAATAACATCCTGTTTGTGATTTTACCTTTTTAATAACATCATGTTTTCAAACAATTCTGGTTGAATGACAGCTTCACAATTTTCATATTATATCATTTAATAAGATATTGTTAGCCATATTTTGCCACCCGAACAGGTGTGTGGCCTCAACGTCGGGTTGGCATAGTACTTGCAGACTAGGTATTTAAGTCGATTATACACATTGACACTTTCATGGTAACTCAATCCTGTTTTACTTGAATTATATAAAGTTGCCTTATGTCCATCATTCCCAGATATTTTGATGGTTTCTTGAAGGAAATATGTATAAAAAATTAAACTGAGACTAAGGCTGCGACAAAGGTAACAAATCCTTCCGATATACTGCTTTTTCCTTCGACTCGAATCATTATGGACATAGACCATATGTGACCCGTCATATCGAAAGGTGCCTTAAGGTCGGCAAAATTTAAATTGATATTTTGGTCTCGTCTGAAAGATTTTATTCTAAGCTTTAAAATGACACCTTGCTTTTGGTTATTGGATGTTCGATTACAAAGTTACATCCGAATTGGTAAAAGCTATCGGGCTGATTCCGAAAACTAAAGTTTAATCAAGTTTAAAGTTTCTGTACTGGTTAAACGTGAATGGAGAAAGGATTTTTTAAAACAGTTGTCTTATGTTTTGGATGTTGGAACCTGATTAATATGATAGAATACACTTCAAAGATAACGTTTCTGATGATATTAGAAATTCGACCTTGGACGTGATTTTTGACTATGCTCTGCTTCAATGGCCTGTATCTCGTAATTTACCCTGCCGGTATTAAGGTACCTTTCGATATGACGAGGCACATATATAGGCAACATTTGACATTGTAACTTTAAAATTGATCAATGTTGAAAGTTTTTCGTTCATGTGATGTTGAGATCCCTATGAATACTTTTAATAATTGTTGGGTCAAGGTCAACATTTTGCCGGCTTTATTTTGCAATTTGACGATGATGAACGTATCATAGCTCTTTTTGCTCGTTGATCTAAAGCCAACATCTCGCAATGTTAAAAATTTGGCATTTATGATACCCGTAATCATAAATGACTACATAACGTTTTTTAGAAATTATCAACGAATTGAAATGTAGGTCACTAGAAACTTCTTGTCCAGAAAATAACGTTTTTGACCCTGTAACCCTTGTTCACAAGCAGACATGACACGGGAATTGTAACTTCATATTGCACGATGCAAGCACAATACACGAATGGTCCGAAAAATTGGGGAGTCGGAAAGAATAAGGTGTTCATCCTATCACTCAACTCGTTTTTACTAACTTTGGTAAATTTCGCTACAAGACGCTTTCAAAACAGTAGGTGTCAAGAAGGTACTAATTAATCCACTATCTAAAAAGTGTAAAGCAGGTCGAATATAAAAATCAAACAAGATTTCTCTTTAATACTAGTATGAATACTAGAAACTCGAATATCTTTAACAAAATATCCCAAACTCCAAATCGCTTACAAACACAATATTTAGCCATTTGTGCGATTTAAGAGTTCCTGTCTTTCTATCAGTTTTTGTCCACGAGAAAGACTGTGTCATTCATTATGCATGCAATAAATGTTATAATATTATTATCTGCCTGAAAGGTACAAAAATCAAAAACAACTGAATTGATAGCTTAATATTGACATTTTGATATTTCGTTATTGCATCACTTGTCTTATTGATTGCTTAAGACACAGTTCCCAATTCAGGACGAAAACTTTTGAGTCATACGAAACAGCTTGGCGCAATGCAGAAAAATATTGAGTCATGATTCAAAGATAGATGTAGTATACTGTATTGAATGGTGCAGAAAAATTGCGTCAGGGCCTCTATCATTATAAAGACTACTCCAAAGGAGGTAGTTATGCGTTTCTCTTAATATTTTTGCGTCATGACTCAGAACATTTCGGCATGGTTCTTGCTTCAAAGCCTTCCGAATGTCGGAAGATATTCCGTCATGAATTGGGAACAAGGCCTAATAGGAGGAACTATCTTGGCAGTAAAAAACAAACAAGGAATTCAAAACTTATAAGGGTTCTTTTCCTTGAATCTATATTTATATCTTATATCTTATACTTGTGAGCTATTTAATATGTATATACATAAGTGTAAGATGTGAAAATATAAAAACACTTGAATTAATCAATTTGTCCCTTTTCATATAAAATTTGTCTTTACATTTGTGTTAACTTTACTGTCAACAAATGTTTTCTGCTTTATCACGTGCTACTTAACCACGGTTTTGAAAATTATTTGTATTTACGTAAGGTCTTCTTGGAATATAGTGCTTTGTTTTAAGGCCCATTTTCAGTGACGTAGCCAGGCCTTTCTCCAAGGGTGGGCAAACCACCCAAGATTTTCTCCAATGGATTTTATCGAGCGACTTTACAGGGGTTCCAAGGGGCCGTCTCGGTGGAGTTTTTCAAGAAAAAACGCCAAATATTGTGCTTTATCAAGTTTTCAACCTAATTCTTAGCAATTTTCAGCTCTAATTGTCGTTATTTTATGGGGAAAAGGCAGTTCCTGCCCCCTTTATTTTTCTCACAGGTCTTCAAAATTTCTCCAAAAAATTTCCATGGTGGGAATTGCCCACCTTGCCCACCCCTGGCTACGCCACTGCCCATTTTGTATCCTGTTTTACCCAACAATTTGTCATTGTTACAGGGTGTTTTCATTGTGAATTCACAGGTATGGATGAATGACATGTACAGGATGGACCAATAAAAGCGTATTTCAATGACGTGTTTTCAAAATTGAAAAATATATTCGAAGATAATTTAAAAATATTCATAAAGTGTTGTATCTTGCTCATGGTAAAAATCGCATTTCAAACAAGCTTACAGTACGCAACCATCTAATTAGCAATACTCTATTACTTTTCCAATTTTAACCAAATAATTAAAATGCCCGATAATATTAAATGTCACAGTAAAATCCCAATGTAAAAATCCTGAAGTAGACAAATGTAAATGTGTTCAATAATTACCGCTGCGGAAACAGAAAATCATTTAAAATGAATTAATGATGAATTTAAATCGACATGTTTTAAATGACTTTAGTACATACTAATCACATGGAGAATATATGGTATATCATGTAAATTAACTTGCATATACTACAAATATTTTAATTAGAGTTGCAAGCAGAAGTGGAATTAATTACTAATAACAACTTGTAGTAATGAGCTTGAAACGTGAAATGTTTTGATAGTTGTTGGAGGCCAATTTACATCGATACATTTGGAAGCTTATCATCCGATATCTCTAAGATAACATTCGATGCCTTAATCAAGAGATATATTCTAAAGGTATAATAGCAGTGCCTTTAATATTATTCAAGTAGCAGAAACACAGATACATGTACCTTTTATTGAATCTTTCAAATCAAAATCGCATCTGCTATTATAAGAAATACCAGAAAATGTTTCCACTATTGTTTATCAGAGTAGCACGAATGGTATATGATTTCTTTACAATTTGAATGGCACTGTTGCACTAAATAAGAAATAGTATTGTCAGGACAAGGCCTCATGCAAATACAAATATAAAACACAAGAAATGCATCTACTGACAAATCGACGCTGGCATTTATTCTTTCTTGTTGCACGTGAAAGTCGAACTTGTCTTTTAACCTGTTCAAGAATATTACTCAATTATCATGATTAATCAACTTTATGTTTAAATATATCATTTTCTTTTGATGCGGAGCCGCTTTGTATATTAATCAAAACTTATTATGTGCGGTATTAATATTACTATGTGGGGGAATATAACCTCAATTTCACATAACAATGCAGAACTTCAGTTTTAATTGTTGCATTTATTTGTCAAGTAATTTTTTTTCAAATGAAATGTTAAACCAGCAAAATTATGATGTTTATAGTAATATGAACAATAAAAATTACAGTAATAGTTATTTACAGTGCTCGATTAAATCCCAATTATACAAACTATATGTGGAAAAAGCAAATCTTACTTCAGTTAAGCATATATCTCGGCATATACTCCGACTCGTGTTTTATATTCACATTTAAATATATGCCGTAATGTTACAATGAAAACATGTAGCAAATTTAATATTGGTCAGAATAATTTAGACCTTTTTAGGCATGGGCTATAGATAACAACTGACTTTGGCATTACAAATGTTTATGTGTTTAAACTTAAACTTACTTCACAAATTAGCACGTCATTGACATTTTAATCATTCTTAAAAATATAAATCTAAGTTCTAAAAATGACATTCGTCTAATGAATAAAGATATGAGACCTTTTAAGCACGGGGTTATACAATTATACTAAAAAGAATAATCTATCAATCTATCGCGCGTTCGGAAGCCATGATGAATTTTCTCCACTGTTGTCTGTTTAGCATGAGTTTGAGAAGTTCGTTTTGATCAATGTCAGCATCCTGTGTAAGAAGTACTGGGTAGGTCAGCCTTGGTCTTCCCTGTGCACGTGTCCCTTGGGTGGGCGTCCAGAACACTAATCCAGACACTGGTTCCTCAAGCCGTCTAGCACAGTGAGCAGCAAAGTTTAGGCGGCGACCTCTCACTATTTCTGATAATTTGGGTAAATCACCATATATTACCTCCCTGGTAGGATGATCTCTCCAGTTGAGGTTTTGAACCATCATTAATAGTCTGGTGTAGCACCCATCCAAAAGAATAATAATAATTAACAAAAGCTTATTTATTAATAATATGTAACCTTACTTGTCAAACAAGTATGTATATATTAAACATTCCAATCCTGCATTTCACCTGAAGTATTTGGTCGAATGTATCTACAAATGTTTTCCTTAAACAAAAAATGCTTTATATAACACTTGTAATGAAATATGAATTAGACTGATAGTTAATGATTTTTGATTTTTTTGATTAATTTCGCAAATATGCGTTCATTCTGCACCATTTTGGTATCAATTCTTGATGTGTACTTGTACAATGATCTACGAGAGGTGTAGCATAAATACCACAGTGACATCAGAGTGGCATCTATCCAGCTTTTGTCATCTCCATCTCTCGCCATTCCAACAGCTGTGTCGACAATGGCTATCGTCACCCTAATAAAATAATGGCATAAGTAACAAAATGGCGAAATTTAGATTTTTGAATGAATCAGTTCCTTAGACTAAGAGGCACCTACCTCGAGCATTGTTAAAAAAAATGCGACTTTGAAAATCTGCTAATAAACCAAAATGAAAATGGCCTATCTGACGCTTGTGCAGATCGTGCAGCTCCATGATCTGATATCGTTTGTAAGATAGGCCATTTTCATGGCTACATTCAACCCATAAATATGACAGCTTCAGTTCAGTGAGTGATCACAATGAAAAAAAGTCAGTCCAATAGCTACTGATTATTCATGCATTGTAAAGTTTGATAATTATGTCAGTAACAGAGATAATGCAATTTCAATTATTGATTACAATACCATGCAAAGAATTAGAGGAGGGTGGCCGTGGTAACTGTTACTGATTATTTTCCCAATCGGTAAAAAATATGATAACATCTATTTTAAAAATATGGGGTTCACGCGTGAACCCCAACGGATTTGGAATAACATAATTATGTTGATTAGCCTAATATAAGAACACTTTTGCAATTTTTGAGGAAAGGTAAAAATGTGATTTTTGTAATCTTTCCTCATTTAACGTGACCTAATAGCAGGTTGCCTAATAGAAATACACGTAAAACGTATCCTAAATTTGCGTTATAGAAATCCCTCGTCCCTAAATGTAGTGAATGCTATGAATCGTGTCTGATGCCGCCTGCAAAGAATAGTTCCCCGCCATTTCTCTCTCATCCGGGGGGAGGGGGCAATCAATGATGCTGCAGGCATAGCATGACAAAGAAAAGGGTGAATTAGGGTTGTTTTGAGGACAGAAGGGTGAATCAGGTTTAGGGTATCAAAAGCAGCTATTTAAAGTGATTAGGGTACTTTTTCAAACCCTAGAGTAATATCCCTATTTAGGGTATACATACGGGGAATTGGTGTATTTTGGCTTAAGAAAAAATGAAAAAATAACCCTTAGGGGTTGTTTTGAAAAAGCATGTGGCCTAAAGCATTATACTTGAGTGAACCCCCCGCCCCGGGCCTCTTATGGAAGCAGTGACTGGAAAACCGTAGGTTGATTAGCATCGCAAACGACAAAACACTTTTCATGGTCCCCATCCCATACTCATTCGGCGGGTAAAACCATACCAAACCTCCGATATTCGTTGCATGAGTATGTCCTTCTAAATGGTATCTGGCAGCGGGTAGTCAGGGCGGAGGGGGGGGGGGGTTGGTGATGCTGAGTCAAGTATAATGTTGTAGGATAACGTGACCCCGGGGTCACTTATATTGATGGTATAGACGGATAGCCTATGTGCCACGCTGAAGACCCCCTTTTCAAGCCTCAAGGACTCCTATTCTGCTCCCCAAAATGTCCATTTCAGGAATATGTCAGTTCAAAAGATCCCCATTGTCAAAGAAAATTAGATAGCAGGTCCTGAGAGCTCAATTCGGACAAAAATAAGTTCCATAGACACTTTCTGACCAAATATCAGTTTCACAAGACCCTATGTTCGATATCGCACGCAGCACATACCTGCAAAAAAAATTGAGTACCCCCTAGCATGACGACAGTTTTTTTTTCAAAAAAATCCCTAAAGGATGACTTATTTTGCCAATACGTCGTATATACCCTTTTCTCAATTTTCACACCATAAATGAGGATTCTACCGGAACGTACCCTATTTCTTGAAAATTACTGTTTTTGATACTCCAAACGATGTTACCTGATCACCCTTTAATCATAAAAAACAACCCTATTTCACATTTTCCTTGGTCAGACTATGCCTGCAACGTTATACTTGTATGCCCCCCCCCCCCAGCTCACCGTGACAGCCCTACGAAAATAAAACTTGAGTACCCCGCCCCCTCCCCTCGTACAAGTTTGTCTGACTGTAAACATGTTTTTGGACAGAAAGTTTCGCTCCTTATTACTGCCTAACTCACAGTCCTTGTAAAATGACCTAACTAACAACTTGACATATAATATAATGGCCTATCTGACACATATTTTGGCCTATCTAACATTATAAAATGGCCGTAGTGATCTTTGATGGTTACGTTATACTTATTATTACATTTCAACATAGCCATGATAGTTGCTTTGTATCATGAAGTTTTTACCCAAGACATGATCAATGAAATCACTAAACCAACAAAACCAGATCACTTAGGCCATTATTTTATTAGGGTGACGATATGCCACTGATATCATGAGTACTGTAACATCCCTGAGTAGGTTGTTTGTGAGTAGAGAAGAGCTAAAGAGCTATACTGTCAAAAATTTATAGCACTCTTGACCTTGAAGATTTTTTTGAAGAAAACTCTATTCTACTCTATATTTTATGAAACGGTGCTAACTCTAGTTGGCAATTGACCTATTGTCTACTTGTCGAATTTTGACAGGTATCTGGAGGCGTTTTATGCATATGAGCCCTGATCCATAAAAATCACATATCAACGCATAGAACGTTCAATTCGTTATTCGTTTCGGTTTGCGTTTGATTAAGGGCGCAGTCACACATCAACTTACGTCTAGAGCATAACATACACATAACGTACAAAAGGCTCTATACGGTGATGTGTGACTGAGCTTCTAATATTGTATATAGTCAGACACTTGGCTTATGACTCATAATTGAAACTTTCAATAAAGCGATACAAACACAACCCACGATGTCTCAAAAGAACATGGATGTCAGACAGAAAAAGGTGTTCATCTTATCACATAACTCGCTCTTATTAATGTTTGTAAATTTCGCCACGAGATGTTTTCAAATACACTAGATGATTAAAGGGTATGTTATACATATAATCCAATTGAGAATTGAATTTGGACAGGATATTTGAAACAAAGTATAGAATTTCGTCTATTATAAACGATTTTTTGAGAATTGAAAACTTAAAGCCGTTTGTACGATTTAAGAGCTGTTCAATCTATTTTCAGGTATAGCTACCACAAGTATCTAATTTTTGATAAAATCTTGGTTTGATAGCAAATGCATTATGTGTTTTCACCTCTATACTGCTTTGTTTGATGTAAATACAAAATCGTTCAAGATGAAACCGGCAATAAATATTTGAACGTTTAGGCGACGAAAAAAACACACCTGTTTTACGGGCATGCGGACCTACCGAGTAGGGTCGGTCGGTCTAGCGGGTTTTTTTATATTTTTTTTGCCCAGAATAAACCACAAATCCCCCAAAATTGGCGGAAAACTGGGGGGAAAATACACAGAAAATTTCTTTGAAAATTTAATCAAAATGGACAAATTTTGGCAAAAATAACAGATTTTAAATGATTTTTTTTAACT
Organism: Ophiothrix spiculata; assembly: GCA_000969725.1. Lineage (NCBI taxonomy): Eukaryota > Metazoa > Echinodermata > Ophiuroidea > Amphilepidida > Ophiotrichidae > Ophiothrix > Ophiothrix spiculata. The sequence goes on along the minus strand of JXSR01S044559.1, from coordinate 118,534 downwards.
AGAAAAAGATCATCAAAACTGCAAATCAGGGTTGTTTTCGTCGGATTACTGATATTGATCTCTAGAATTAAATCGTTGATTGTAATAATGTGGTTAAAAGAAATCATATAGGGTTTGCTTTAATTTGGGTCGTATAATTAGTTCAGGTTCAAATTTAATTCCCTAATGATCATCATGACATGTATTTAAGCGTTGATGGGTGATTTGTATCATTATAATTATAAATAATTCATTACCCATTATACATGTCATTCTAATCATATGATATACATGATATTATTGAATGTACAATTCCAATTAAAGCATCCCGAAATATGTTCAAAAATTACCGCTGTGGAACCTGAAAAGCATTTAACATGAATTAATAATGAATTTAAATCGACATGTTTTAAATGTAAATACTATATACCAATCACGTAAAACTATCCTTATGTATCATGTACATCATCTTGCTTAAACTATAAACATTAAAATTACGAGTATAAGTGGAAATAATTACTACTAACAACGTGTAGTAATGAGCTTGAAACGTGAAATGTTTTGATAGTTGGTGGAAACTAATTTACGTCGATACATTTGCATGTTCACATCCTAACTACAAGACACTTGTTAATCTCTAAGGTGACATTTGATGCGTTACCCAAGAGGTTTAGCTTAGCTCTTATATAATAGCAATGCCTTTACTAAGATTAGAGCAACCGAAATATAAATCAGCTGTGCTACACATGGTACGTCAAAGTTTTTCCTGTAACTATCAAAAACGCTAGAAATTGTATCCGTTGAGTCATATCAATGATAAATTATATATTTATAGTTCCAATGGTACCGAATACAAAATAAAAAAAAAATTATATGAAGAGCTTATTTCCAAAATGACCTAAAGCCACTTTTGGTTAAAACGAGTTATTGGTGCCATGGTATAGTACTACAATAGTAGTTTCATGGAAGCAAGCTATTTTCCCATTTATTGCTTTCATTGAGCTTACCAGTGCACACAAATCTATGTTTGTCGCCAAAATTGCCTAAATTCATATCAGTCCGTTTTCAAGATGGCCGAAATCCACTTTATGATCTAAATGAAGCTCTCAATAAAAAAAATAACAATTTAGTTCTGAAAGGTGTTTGAAATTTCTAATATTTGCAATACTTATACTAGTAGATGTTGGAAAACTTTCTTCAAAATACTATGGTAAACTAATGCTGACAATAATATATAGAAAAAATGACATTCGTTTATTGAATAAAGATATGAGACCTTTTAAGCACGGGGTTATGATTATTAACAGACAATACATGAAAGTATTTGTTTAAACTGAATTTCACTTCAAAATTATTATGTCATTGAATTTTTGATGAAGTTCAGTTCTTATCAAAATACTATCAAAACATTAAATTTCGTATTTGATATTAATTTTATTACCTCCTTGTCATATAAGTATGAATAATATATTCAAAGGTTCCACCTCTTCATTGTCCTGAAAGTGCAAGGTCGCGTACAATTATACTTAAAAGAATAATAACCTTTATTTGAATTTAAAATGTAGTTCAAACTTGTTTTTAAATATTTTTTATGAGAAAACGCATTTAGCACTAATGACATCACATACGCAGGTCATTAGAATTGTTCCGGAACCTAGAACCGTTCAACCATTGACAAAATTAAAATGCTACACCAAAAAGAAGTGATATCTGCAAGTTTCGGTCATTTTATTCAATTTTTCTTAAGATTTTACCACTTGAAAACAATAAAATACAAAAGAAATGTAATACACACATTTGTTTAGGAAAAAAAGTATTTTGTATACATTTTGCGAGACTTCCTTCCGTTGATATTGCCATAAAATCTGAACGGAAGGTCCGAATGAAGTCAAATAAAAAGCAAATGAAAGCTGAAATTGCGTGGAATTTTAAATTTAAAAAAAAAGAAGCAAAAATGGCCAAAATAGCGAATTTTCACATTTTGGGACCACTGCCTCCCCTTAAGCTTTGTAATGATATCAACCTACATAAAGAACTGTTCTTACACCCGTTTAACTTTTTAATTTACATCAAGCGTTGATAATTGATGCATATATATGAAATGCGGTCATCTACTTGGCGCTAATTGGGAGAGTCCTGCATAATCTCTGTGCGCCACTTTTCATTCATGTTTTATTCGTTGATATAAAGATAATTGGTTTCTTGAATATAAATAATATTTGGGATTAGAAGCTTACTGCCTCTAAATGCTGTATTAAAAATGTAGATGTAAACTATTGTATAATTTTATATGTTAAGACACATCATGTTTTTGCACATGCTGGTATCAAATGTATGCAGCTAAACACCCAAATGAGCAAATGAGTAAACATAATTTGCCTAAATTGAACGAAATTTTGAACATTTGAGCCATATTCCCAAAAAAATGAGCGGAATGTCACAAACGTGAAACTGACATGGTTGCGGTTGAGAGACATATACACACAATACATCTGGTTCACGGTTCACACACTTTAAGAGACAAATAACTACTGACAGTCCGCGCTCAAAAAATGACACAATCTGCTAATAAACAAACAATTTCAGTTATACTAAACTATTAACCCAAAATCTAAAGGTTTAGACCATGTGAAGCATCAAATCAAAAGGTACATCTTTGATCCAAAAGTCAAAATCGAGTTATTGGTATCAATCAATTGACAGCTTGTTTATGTATCTTCAAATGGTACCAAGTTTGTGTCAATCCGAGGTGTGGTTATAATATAATTTAACATAACATAACATAACATAACATAGCATAATAACATAACAAAACATAACATAACAAAACATAACAATAACATAACATAACATAACAATCAAGATCACACAAAAACGTGATTGAATTCAGAATTGAATTCAACGAAGCGTAAGCAATTTTTTTTATTATTGAAATCACCACTTCAGAACTCCATTGCAGCTGGTGTTTTTGATATCTGATTTAAGCTAAATTTAAAAAAGAAAATTTCAAGATTACATTCTTTGAAATGTCCAAAATATAGCAAAATTACTAAATTGATCTGACATCACTCGATGTTTCAGGGGATTTGAGGTTCAATTGTCCTTCCTTTAGTTTTTTGTCCACACACTATGTTCTTCTTTTTGGTTTGGTATTCTAAAAGCAGTGTTTATTCGAAAATTAGGTCTATCCATGTAATAAGTAATGTTATTTAAACTTTTGGAAATACAATTGCAATTCAAATAACAAATCGTGGCGTGAATGGTGAAATCATATAATGAGTGATGAGAAACAATCGTAGTAACCAAGCTGAAGTATAAAGCGTGCTACAAAACGTAAAGTATATGAATACCACCAGCTTTTTTAATACCTTAGTTTTTAGATCACGGTAAGACTGAAACTTAAAACTTGAAATTTTGTTGACAAAACTGTTGAGTGTTACATGTAAGCGTTGCATTTAAAATTCATTCTAAATGGTAAAAGCAACGACAAAATTTGCTTTTACATATTCATATGCACGGTTGCAAAATAGAAATGCTGTATTTGTTTATAAAGAGTGAGGAAAGGTCTCTAACCTC
>JXSR01S044559.1:98203-113109 GCA_000969725.1 Ophiothrix spiculata | reverse complement strand
CCAGGCAATATTGAAGAACAATAAATTAAAGGGATGCCCTAAAAAACATTACATTGGGAAAAAAGAAATCCTATGGGCTCGGGGTGGGCAACCTGCGGGCACCCGGGTTAGGGGGCACCCTGAGTTGACCACACGAAAAAAATGGAGTGGGAAAGGGAAAAGGAAAAAGAAAAAGAAAAAAGGAGGAAAAGGAAAAAGGAAAGAAAGGAGGAAGGGAGAGAGAAAAAGAAAAGGAAAAAAGGGAAGGAAAAAGGAGAGAGAGAGAGGAGGGGGAGGGGAGGGGAAATAATCTATACCCTTACTCCTCAACTGCGGGCCCAACTGTTTTTTGCCACTTTTCATTGTATGGAACTATGGGTGCCCTTTCATGAAAAGGCACCCAATCGGCACTCACTCGGGTGCCCTTTAAACTCGGCCTTTGAATTCAATGAATGATGAAAAGTCAGCAGTTCGGGTCTAATATGAGGCACCTCATCGTATGCGTGCCCTTTCAAGAAACTATCTAGGTATGTAAAATAATTCAACAGTGTATCACAAGTGGATAACAGTAAATCTATAAATAATCATAATAAATGTTTGTTTTTAGTAAGTAGTCTAGTGACTTTTAGATTTTAATCTTAATAGACCTATGCATAGCTTAATCTTTAAAAAAAAAATGTTTTAAGGAGTAAAAGTTGGGTCAAAATGCCAGTCATACAAAACTGCTGCGGAAACAAACCTATAGTATGATATTATTTTATGTTTGAAACACTGTCTTTATAGCGAAAATCTTGATACTTTTCAATTGAAAATGCAGCAAAAACCCCGGAGCTTCCGGGGGCTTCGCCCCTTGGATCCCCACCAAGGAGCTTGCCCCTGGACCCCACCGGGGCCCTTAAGCGGGCCCCTGGACCCCACGACGTAGGCGCTCTCGCGCGTTGCGCGCTTCGCGCAAGCGCTTCTATATTTAGAGGCACCTTTATAAAACTGCCAACGGGCACCCACTATCAAAGTTACGCCACTGAAACATGCCAAGATTAATTTAGAAAAAAAACCTAGAGAAGATGTTTCTGAACAGCCAATTTGAAGGCTTGAAGGGTTGCGGACTGAACAATGGTTTCAGGTAAGTAGTTCCATAGTGAAGGAGCATAGGAGTAGAATGATCTCTGAGAAAGAGTGAGACGACGGAAAGGAATGTTCACAGCACGCGAATTCAGATGACGTAGACCAGGACGGGAGTGAGGCTGGAATGGGTTTTGGAGAGGCACATAGATTGTGAAAGATCTTAAAAAGCTGGCACAGAGTAGCAATATCACGACGTTTGGATAGAAGCGGAAGATCAGAGTTCAAGAGGAGGTCATCATGGGATAATTTCCATTGCTGAAGAATTACACGAGAGGCAAATCGCTGAGTGAATTCAATAGGATTTGTCAGGGTTTTGTTGAGAGTATTCCATGTTGTACAACCATATACAAGAGTTGGACGGACCAAAGCCAAGTACACTTTCACTTATTTTAAGTGCGGCGAGTTTTTATGGGCGCGGACTGGAAGGACTAATATTATCATCATTATTATTTCACAAATTGCAAAAAGAAGATTTAACATAGAAAAATCAATTTGGTTTTCATAAAATCTTAAAAAACTTAATGTTATCCAGAAAAAAATCAAAAAGTCTATTTCGGTGGATAATTATCTACCTTAGTCAGGATAAAGATAGCAAATAAAAGTGAAGAGAGTAAATTTGCCTGAAAAAGTAAAATGATATTTGTTACAGTGTCTTCACCAATACCACTATGTTGAAAATCCATTTCTATATTGGATACAAATTAGTACGAGGCATCCTGTAGTAAGGAGATACAAGACTTACATTCTCATGATTCTGAAGTCGGAGTCTTGAAGAATCTGCTTCAGAAATTCTAAAGGATACCAACACCTTAAGGAGACATATTTAGGTGTTCAAGATTGGATCTTTTGTTAAGATCCTATATTTCATGACATTCGCTTGTTTCTTATGTCACAATTCTAACTTTTTTCTTGTTTTTTAATACACACTTAAAATATACTTGATCTGATTGTGCAGTGGAACATACTGTCTCTAGTGTCCATAAAAAGCGTATTGAGTTGTTTATTCGAGGGCATAGGTAGTCATTATGCTTGTGTCTAAAGATGTTCCTGTACTTATTTGATTTAAGACCAAACTTGTTGACAGTTTTAGGTAGCTTGCCTTTAAAGTATTCCAAATGGAATAGAAAGTAGTTTGTTTGTCATTTTTTCTGATGATATCTACGAATAATTAGGGTATAATATTTAATAAAGGTTTGATGGGTTTTCAACTTTCAAAACGTCATCAATAAACGTTAAAATATGTTGTTGGCTAAATCTGGTAAGTGTTACTTGGATCGAAGAGAAGAAACCCACTACACAAAAATATTTTTTGTTTAATTTCAAATGCGACTTATTTCAAGATAATGTGCAAAAAAAAACACATCTAGAAATCTTTTTTAAAAACAGAACTTCGTCGCGGTTGACTCATTATCAATTGACAAGAACACATCTCGCCGCCAACATCTTACAGGAACCTCTGTTCGTCCAAACAAACTTTTTTGATAGCATGAACACATTTAGGCTGCATATTTCAGAAATGTTAGGAAGGAGATGCGCATGTGGGAGTGTGGGATATGTTTGGGAGTTCTTGGTATCATAATGGTTGTTCTTTTATTGATTTTTGATGCTTAATTCTAAATTTTAGTAACCTCTAACAGCAAACATTTCCTTGAAACTTTCCAGATATTCATCAATTAAGTTGATCTCATAGCTTCTTCCACCTCGGGGTCACGAACTTAATAAACACCCCCGTATTGCTTCTCACTTAAAACATAATGCTTAAAATCTATTCACGACCACTTACCTATCTATATGCAGAATATCATAATCATATCAACAAAGTTAACAAATCCCTTTGCTCCCATACTGCATCTCAATTTACATTACAACCTGGACCTCGTGTTAAAACGTGACCATGCATTTTTTGTTGTAACACCTAAACTATGAAACTCTATCTCACATGCCCTACGTCTACCATACAATTTAAACAAATGATCAAGACATTTTTATTAACTGTATGACCTGCTTGCTTGGTTTGTATATTGTAGTGTTTTGTAGATTTGTGTCAACATGCAATTAACTGCACTAACTACGCACAGAGCAAACTTAATATATAGCCTACTTAATTTCAAAATAAGATCATCCAATAGAGTCCTAATTATATGACGTCAACCAGTCGGAGTGTAACTGTTTACTGTGGTAAATATTCCGAAAATTGCTTACTCTATTATATGAACTTTATCGTCCATTATCTATTTAATCGGCGGCCGAAATGAGATCCTAGGCCTGTAAATGTTGAAATATCAACCTTAGGTTATACATCTCAATTCGTGTCGCTTCCTCTTACATAATGTCGCTCGAAATATTCAAAGAATTATTCAGAAAACAGAAGCTCAAAACATGCAGATCGTAGTTCTCCCCATCCCGTCTTAAAGGAGACCTCCATGATGTAGGAACCCTTTGTACATCTATACACAATTCTTACGAGATATATAATCATATTCAAATATGTGATGACTCACCCCGAAAAGGGGGATTTTGCGACAGAACACTTTTAAAGAAACTGGTGAAAATAGGCAGCAAAAAATAAAGAAAATAATAACAATTTCAAGCAGAATTTCTGTTGTAAAATTTGATCGCCTTGATCAATTTCATTAAGTAAGGTGTTGTTTTAAAGCGTAGGAAATGCTGTAAATATGAAATTATAAAAGAAAAATTGATTTTTTTTTTCAAAGTCCCTCCTTTCGGGGTGAGCCATCACATATGAGAGATTGGTGTGATAATGAACGTAATAATTACGAGCTAACGTAATACAAGAAAAATCTTTTAACATTTTTGAAATTGTGGGATTGCTCCTACCCGAGATATGCAAATGACTATGATCACATGAACATTATTGATTAGTATGACTCGACAGCACTAGAGAAAGCCATAATCTAAATTTTCATGTTATTATTAAGTTTCACTCAAACCATAATAAAACAGAAAGCTCACGCAATAAACAATTTTTTAGACCAAAATTGAAAATTGGAAACCACAAATGAAATTTTAAACAATAGTCCTTGTGGTTAACTTCGCTACTTTCAGTAAAACGATGCTAATTTTGAATACTAATTGTAACACAATCTATTCGTCTAGTCTTAAGCTTAATAAATTACATAAACAGACATTGTGTATGATTTTGATACGATAATTTATGCAATCCTTTACTAAGCTAGACTGAAAAATTCGTCATGAAAATGGTAACTCCAACGTTACAAACATTTTAGAAATTGATTATATTTTTTGATAATTTATTAGTTCAGTAGAATTAATTCTTTCCTAGGAAGCATATTGGAAAGCTGAACTCTCGATACTCTAGCGAGTGAGAAGAGTTGAAGGGAAAAGAATACATTCTGCTCATGTTTACCGACCTAAAGTACTAGTATTTTCAAATCGTAATTTATCAATCAACAATACTAGGAATATGCGTCATGTCATAAAACGTTAGAATCAAATAAAATTTACAGATTCCATTTTACCTGATGTTCAAATTGTATTGATAATTGTGATGGCTCAACCTAAAAAGGGGGGGTTTGCGATAGAACACTTTTCAAGAAACTGGTGAAAATAGGCTGCAAAAATAATAAGAATTTCCAGCAAGATTTTCTGTTTTAAATGTGGTCGCCTTGATCAATTTCAACTGTTAAGGTGTCATTTTTTTAAGCTTAGAAATTGTGTAACAGATGAAATGATAAAAGGTAAAATCAAAATTAATATCATCTGCAAAGTTCCCCCTGAAGGGTTAGCCATCGGATTCAAGGTATCAAAAACACATCGGGTGTCAAATTAAGGAAATTCTGTTGATCACTTTAATTTGCGCATACAGTACAAAACACTCGTGCTTTCAGACGTCCATAGATGTTTCATGTAATAATGATACTACTTAAGATTGCTATGCAATGTACTTTCCCTACCCCCGTTGTTATGGAAAATCAGCTCGCTCCTATCAAGGGCAATTATAAATCCTTCAGCTTGCCTGGCTAGTTACCTATCTCTTACATCTGAAAAGAGTTATGAATTATTTTGTTCTTTTAATAAATTGTGCAAATTCAATGTCATTATTGCACGTGCAACAAGAGTTCACTGCCTTGTTCACCGACATTGAATGGAATAACGAATTAAAAAAAGTATAACTGTTCTGTTAATTTTGAAGGATCAATTATTTGTGACTGAAAATAGATGCAGACGTTGTAACTTAATTAAATGTTTTTGCAAATGCCCAATACTAATACTTTCTTAAAACGCCAGAAACTTTTAATAGCAATTTTAAAGGTAATTTCATCAAGTAAATCTACATGTATTTTATTATAGTTTTTAGTTTTTATGACATTGTTATATTTGGAAGTTAAAACAAAATCCACATATCTTATAGTGAATTTAATACCCTATTATTTGCAGATTCTGTCAGGAAAAAATATCCTAAAGTGAAGCAAAATATGTATGACAAAATGATGCACCATCTGTTCAATTTCAATTATTTATGAGACAAGTACCCAAAACTTTTTAACTTCTTCACTATAAAATAAAAGTGAGCGGATACGACGATGAAAACAACGTACATCAATAAATAAACAATTGAATACACTTAATGCACACTACAGATAGTACATTCCATTACATAATCAGATCAAGTACATTAAAAGTGTATATTACAACACAGGAAAAGGTTGGTATTGTGACATGCGTAAACAAACATCGAATGACATGAAATGTTGGTATCTAAAAGAAATGTACACTCAAAACCTAAATATGTCTCCTCGATATGTAGATAAACTTTATAATTCCTTCTGAAGCAAAAGTCCCCGACTTCAAAATTGAAAGTTTGTTCAATATCTGTTTGCTGGGCGAGTGTCTTGATCATCATTACTAATTGTGACTTAGCACACGCTGATTTTTGTTCACATTATTTACATAAATATGTTCAATTGTGTCTCGGCCAGCAACCTCTTGTCATTCAACATTATTTTATTATATACAATCTAGGTAGTTTTGTTTTCAGTTAGTTCGTGACCTGAGGTTGAAAGAGATGATATGTGACCTGAAGGGCCCCATCTAAAAGATTATATTTTAGGCTTTAAAATTACACCTTGCTTTTGGTTATTGGATGTTCGATTGCTAAGTTACATCAAAATTGATAAAAGACATAGGGCTGATTCAGAGTTATGAGAAAATCGATTTTAAAGTTTCTGTACTGATAAAACTTTAATGGAGAAAGGATTTTGTCTCGGTTTTTAAAACATTGTCTTATGTTTTGGATGATTGATAGAATACACTTCAAAGGTAACGTTTCTGATGAAATTAGAATTCGACCTTGGACGTGATTTTTGACTATGCTCAGCCTCAATGGCCTGTATCTCGTAATATACTATGCCGATCCTTAGGTACCTTTAGATATGACGGGGCACATATATGCAGTTATTATTAATATGTTATGTAGATCAACTTAATTAATGAATATTTGGAAAGTTTCAAGTAATATCGTTAGTTTTTATTTTATAGAAAGTAAAAAAATTCCAGTTTTCGGAGAGTAGATTTTTGCCTTGAAAACTGATGAAACAACATAATTTAAATGGCAGGTGCTACATTCAACGAATTTAACGAAGAAAGGGTGTCAAAAAATATTACTACTTCAAGTAGCATGAAAATAATTTGGCAGATTTTGCAGATTTCAATAACCTGTAGCAGACCTGATCAAGTGGGAACCAACCGAAAAAGAAAGTCAGGACCACCAATGACCTTGTGTCGATGTACTGTGCAAGGACATCCAGCTGCAAACCAAAAGAAATTCTGAACTGCATGGCAGACATCAAACCGTAAACAGACGAAGGTGTAAGAGGAAGTTAGTAAATGCTTTTGGTTAGTTACTTTTGCATTTGTATACAACTGGACAAAACCTCGAGGGACCACCCCATCCCTTTGGGTAGACTAGACTGTGAGAATGATGTATTATCAAAACGTTTTACCATGCATAATTATTTCTGCAGTTTCTACTCATCATTTTAGGGGGGGGTTTGTTCTAATTTCTGAAAATGGTAACCAATGTATTAGAAGCACACAATCACCGACTATTTTCTTGAAACATTTCACGACTGGGTTAAGAAACAAATTGTGACAATATGAAACTAATAAAAGAAACACCAAAATATGTATCTCGCAAGTGTAATGAATGCCTTATTGCTTAGATTGACACACTTACATTGCTCAAATCCATACATATATATTATGTAAGATAGGAATAATTAGGGAAATTTATTCACTACTATAAGCTATATGAAGTCGTTTTTTACCATTTTGTAAAACAAGCTAACAAGTGTTTTACCGGAGGTTAAAGACATTGCTCACTCTTTTCAAGTGAATACAGCATTTTCTATTTTGCCAAGGGGCGTATACAAGTCATTTTTTCACGTTAGTTTTATTTTGTTTGAGAATCTTAAATACAATACGTACATGTGGCACACTTTTTTCTTGTTATCAAAATGTCAAGAGTTACCTTTTTCTCAATATCTAAACTTTTACAGTGATCTATTATGTCCTGATTTAAAAGGTGTTATATAATTTGTTAAAATATCCAAATCGTTGTAAACTAGTCCAATTATTTTTATTTGTTATGTTAAAATATGAATATGATTATGTGAATTGGAAAAGATTAATCTTTCAAGTAGCATGAAAATAATTGGGCTGCAAATTTCAACAATGTATAGGGGAAGATAGATTCGAGAGTTCTTGGTATCACAATTTTAATACTTAATTCTAAACGTTAGGGACATGCGTGGCCTAGCGGATAAGTCTTCGACTGTTAATCACCGGGCATTGATAGTCATGGGTTAATCTGGTGGGCGGCGTGTGTAGTGTCCTTGAGCAAGATACTTACCCTAATGTGATCTTCTCCACCCAGGTGTCAAATGGGTACCGGATTTCGTCAATGCTAGGAAGGTAACAGACTCGCGGGAAAGAGGTGTGGCGAACCTCTCACCGCAAATACAGTATAACAAATTCTGAAGTCTGGCCCAAACGCTTCGTAAGAGAGATGGGCACTCCGACCTGTCCCCTATACCTTATTTCTAAACGTTAGAAACCTCTAACGGGCAAGATTTAAGTTTCTATGCAAATAAAAACGAAAGCAGATATTTCCTTGAAACTTTCGAAATGAACAAACAATAAATAGCCAACCCTCTTAATGAGATGACGGTTTAGAAAAAAATTATTTGTACATTCCGCATGTAAATTACGTAGCTACGCTGTAAAGCAACACATTTGTGATGGCTCACCTCGAAAGGGGGACTTTGCAGATGATATCAATTTTGATTTTATTATTTCATCTGTTGCAGCATTTTGTAAGCTTTAAAACGACACCTTATTTGTTGAAATTGATCAAGGCGATCAAATTTTACAACAGAAAATCTACTGGAAATTCTTTCTATTTTCTTTATTTTTTGCTGCCTGTTTTTACCTGTTTCTTGAAAAGTGTTCTGTCGCAAAGTCCCCCTTTTCGGGGTGAGTCATCACATTTAGAAAGTGAAGGAATGAAAACTCCGTTCTTGCAGAAGCCTTACCCTTCATTTTACTGCACTCATGTTCGTAATCGTCCATTTTACATTAAAGTTCTTCGTATCTCTCGATTTAGCGAAGATGTCAAAACCGATGTTTGTCTTAAATATCCGGACTACTTTGATTTTCAATCTCCGCAGGATTAACCAACACGCCTTATTACCTGGTGAATTTTAAATCAACTCACGGCGAAGTTTACAAATACAAATAAAGGCGAGTTATTTGATAGTTTGAACACCTATTTTTGTCTGACTTGTCTGGTCTTTTGGGATCTTTGCTTGTCTTATTTGCACGACACTGTTGTATGTTTTGATTATAGAGTCAAATCCTGTCCTTGTTGACTTAGGTTGTCTCTAGGTATATAATTGGTTCAAATTTGCTAAGAGTTCAACAAATAACAGTACATGCAAATAAGTATAAGCATTCAAAACATTAGGAACTTATTTCAAGCTTATGCACAACCTTATTACGTTGGAATAAAACTGAGTGTGTGGTTAAAATTAAAATATGTACATCATATGAACAATATGCTTGAAAAATATGCACATATTCTTTGTTTTTGTTTTTGGTATTTTACGAAAAAAAAGACTATTATAGCTTTAACCCTTTGAACCCGACGAGTCGGTATACCAGCTTACATGTACATGTACTGTATATCCAATGAGCCGGTTTACCGGCTTTTAGGTCACGTGTTAGAAACTTAATGTGGCTGTCAACAGGCATGGATAGTTATAATTGTTAATGGTCTTATTTATATCGAAAGACACCAATGAAGCTTTGAATCCAGGTTGATGGGTCATTTTGATCTTATTTACTCGACAGAGGTGAAAAATTGATCACAAATGAAAAAGTGAAGCAGGGGAATTTAAAATCACAGTACGTTTAGGAGTTATATTGTGTTATTTAACTTTCGTGTTGGCTCAGGTCAGCGGTACAGAAACACATACAATGGCCAGGGTTGAAAAGGTTGAAATTATCAACAATTGAAAAGACAGAGAAACCACTGTGGAAAGGTATCATTAAAATCCGTCCGCAGACGAAGAAGAGACGTAAGAGAGTAAGACTATGTGTACGTATATCCTTAACTGAGTTAATTTAAAGTCAACCCACTACTATTGGATGTTACCCACTCAAATAAACGTGAGTTATTAAACAAGTTTGAACAGTAAAACTTGTCCGGTCTTTTGAGACCACTGCTTGTCTTGGTTTACCATGTTCACCCTTACATAAGTTGCGAGGCTAAAAGAAGCTTTTCTAGTTTACATAATAAACTCTTCTTTTAACGCAAAATACAAATGCTTTCTGTGATGCAATAATGTGTTGCTTATGTGTAATTGATTTGACGGTAGGAAAATAATACTGTTATGAATATATGAATAAATGATAAAAGGTTAAATATTATATTAATCAACAGTGTGGTATGTGTTGTGTTTGAGACATTACTAATCATAATATTTTTAACCACAATTATTTTGCTAGTGCATTGAAGGGATAACCCAGGATAAAGAAGAATGAAATAAATAAATGATAAATAAATAAGACCCAAAGTGGGTCACGATTGACACACTTAACCATTCATACAATTAGCTAAAAATAATGACCTAAGCACACATAAAATCAACTAATAAACAGCAATTAGTCGGAAAGTTAAAAACATTCTAAAGGTTACACAAACATTTTAAGTAATATCAAATAACTGAAAGACCTACAAATGTGTATCACTCGATATTCTTCTGGGTTTTTTAATCCAATTTTCTTATATTGTTTCTGTTTTTAAACATGTTTTTGCTTTTTAGGTCTGTATTCTAAAAGCTGTCTAGAATATTTACACTTTATTTGTTCACAAAGAGAGTATTGTTCTGTCTGAAAATCATGTTATTCCAGCCTTTAGACTTTGAAAGGTACATTTATTAATAATAATAAAAAAGAATCCAAATATGGCTTTAGTGATGAAATGCAGTAACTAAAGAGAAAATGCAGAACACCGTTATAGCTATTAGAGATGTATTTCACGCCCAGGGGGCGCTCCAAAAATAAAGAGGTACTCGTGCTCGTGAGAACACCTCAAAACTGGACCCTTAATGGCGTAATTGTTGATAGCAAATCACACTCCAAATGGCGCAATGGCGTAAAATTTGTAACGATAATTTGTTAACAAATTAGGTATTAAAAAGTATACAATTGAAGTTTATCATTCATTTACATGAAGCCAATACTTATTTCCTCTTGTTTTAAGAACTTTTTATTCAAAATATGTACAGCACAATACTCAGCTGAGCAACTCTAAGTGAAAAAGTGACCCTTGGCAGCAAAGATAGCCTGAATTTAGAACCCTTAATGGCGTAAATTATGCTGAAAATTACCCCTTTTTCAAAAAATGCAGATGCCACCTGTGGTACAAAATTAGACCCTTTTACGCCATTTTTTATGATTAGCACGAGTACCAATTGCCGGGATCTTACGTTCTAAAACAAGCAAAGGCTAAAAATGTCAGTACTTTATTTCACTTATATTTAGCCTAATTTGTTTTTTCCTAAATGGTTATTCCAGAGACAATGATTATTTGAATAAAATGAACATGATTAACTTCAAAACGCTCATATTTTTTGATTATAAATACATAAGTTAAAATATTTTACGACAATTTGTATATTTGAAACAAAAGTATGACATCCCTAAATGCTGAAGATACTAGATCACTGTAGAAGTTTACACTTTTAAGTGACGTAAATCTTGACATTTTGTTAACAAGAAAAGAAGATGCCTCATTTCCTTTTATGTAATCAAACATGGTGAAGACACTCAGAAACAATTGTTTGGTATATGTCTGTCGACAAGATAAAAAATGCTATATTTGTCAGAAAAGACCGAGAAAGGTCTTTGACCTACGGTAACACACTTATTGGCTTGTTTTACAAATCGTTAAAAAGATTGCATTAATAGTTCTTAAGCAGACGTTACAAAAAATTAAATTTGATATCTTGTATAAAATATATTGAATAATGTAAGTGTGACATTCTAACAATCTCAGCTATGGGTGGATTCATACTCTCATACATTCGGTACCGAATGTATATTTGTGACGTCAAAATATATTCGGCATCGCATAAAAAGTATGAACCGGAGAAAGATAAACTTATATCAATACGTGCTGAATAGTGTTGTCAAGCGGGCTATTTAATCCGTTTCAACTCGGCAAGGTCATCCAGTTTCTTTCGGTGTCGAATGATTTTGACGTAACATTCGGTACCAAATGTATGACAGTATGAATCCACCCTATAGCCACCCTCTCCCCCGTCCTAAGAAGGATCTGCTTGCTGCTCTTTTCAAATTCAAATATTCCGAAAAGATATTTTTTTAAATATTACATAAACTATATAATAGAAACTTTTACATTCCCCCGGTACGCACAAATCATAAACACCAATTGGTTTTATGGTTTGCGGCAAAAGGATTTGATTTAGGTTTTAATGAATAAAGTGTTTGTTATATTGTTTCTAAATTGTGAAATCTTTTTGTACCCAATTTTCTTTTCTGAAAATTATTTCAAATTATATTTATGGATAGTGTTCTTCTATTAACGGTGCTACCTAAAGCACCAGTTGTTCCAAAATATGGTTTCATGTAGAAAAATGATTTTTCTGCAAAAACTATAGCAGTCGGAGCACCATAATACAAATTTTTCTGGATGCGCTTGAAATTTTTATATCATAAAAATATTATTTTTTGAGTTATTAACAACGATGGATACGAATGTCAGGCTCACATTTATTCAAAATTCAACAAAATAGAAAGCATGTTCGTTTCGTGTGATTTATTGTCCAACCTTTTCCCAATTTCCTTACTGATTTTTGTCGTATTGTATAATAGAAAAAATATTAACCTTAAACATGTTTATTTAAGTATTATTCAATTTTCGCGCCACAGTTTGATTAAAATGTTTAATATCAACACATTCTGAGATGCATGGCAAAAAAGTATCCTAATTTGCATAATACATAATTATATTAGTACATTAAAATGGCAATAAAAAGAGTATGCTTACTATTTTGCTGAACTTTAAGGGTGTATTATATATAATTTGTGCCACGTTTAATTGCTATAACTTTTCCAAACGATTATGTTTTTTTACATTGGACCATATTTATGACATCTGGTCATGAGTTGCTATATTTTAGTTTATATCAAAAGAATTTTAAATAAATAGTCCGATCCATAATAATGTATCTACTATGTAGATGTTTTTACAGTCATAATAAACACGTTTTGCTATCTTATTGTTGCAATAGACCACTTTCGTATGTCCCATAATGCATCTTGAAAGTACCGCAAACTGCTCAGTCGAGTTGTGCGCAATGCGCAGAACTTCTAATTTGGTAGACTGAGCAAGATTACATCACAAGGTCGCGTATTTGCGGTACTTTTAAGATGCATTATGGGACACACGAAAGTCGTCTATCACGTCTAGAATATTAATGCCAATCTGTTAACTCTGTTAAGGCTGGTAGCTGTAGATTAAAATGCATGAATGATAATGTTTCAATACAAAAACTCCACCTGTGTAATCAGTTAATAGTTACATTATTAACAATAACAACAGTCTTATATTACACTTTGCCCATAAAGTTGGAATATCACCTCAGAATAGTGATGGATACAAACAAAAGCTTGATCAATGGATAACTTGATTGTAGCGGCTGCATTTTGCACTCCACTAATTGGGTCAAGCCTGTAAGTCCTGAGAGGGGGGCTTGAGAAGAAATTTAACAAAAAAAGTACGATTTTGATGTCAATATTCAAAAGACGACAGCTGGAGTCAAGGTCATTCGCAACTTATGTTGAATGGAGGAACAAAGAGGCATCTGAATAATGCAAGAGAATTCACTGCAACTTAATCGAAGTGATACTGGAAGGGTTTGCTTCAATATGAAAAGTACCAAACAGTGACGTAAATGACCCGTCCCCACGTTCTTTCAGAAGAACAATGAATAAAACTGCTTTGATAATATTTTATATTTAATATAAATTCATATATTTAATAATCAAAATTTTTTAAGATGTCTTATACCGCCAGGGTCATTCACACGTTCATCACAGAGGGGTGTTGAAGGATCATTTTGATATGATTTATTCCAAGCGTTCTCTTGGCGCAGTCAAGCGTGACCAAGCCATTTAATCACTTGCATATCACGTTTGAACACCTATTTTTGTCTGACTTGTCTGGTCTTTTGGGATCTTTGCTTGTCTTATTTGCACGACACTGTTGTATGTTTTGATTATAGAGTCAAATCCTGTCCTTGTTGACTTAGGTTGTCTCTAGGTATATAATTGGTTCAAATTTGCTAAGAGTTCAACAAATAACAGTACATGCAAATAAGTATAAGCATTCAAAACATTAGGAACTTATTTCAAGCTTATGCACAACCTTATTACGTTGGAATAAAACTGAGTGTGTGGTTAAAATTAAAATATGTACATCATATGAACAATATGCTTGAAAAATATGCACATATTCTTTGTTTTTGTTTTTGGTATTTTACGAAAAAAAAGACTATTATAGCTTTAACCCTTTGAACCCGACGAGTCGGTATACCAGCTTACATGTACATGTACTGTATATCCAATGAGCCGGTTTACCGGCTTTTAGGTCACGTGTTAGAAACTTAATGTGGCTGTCAACAGGCATGGATAGTTATAATTGTTAATGGTCTTATTTATATCGAAAGACACCAATGAAGCTTTGAATCCAGGTTGATGGGTCATTTTGATCTTATTTACTCGACAGAGGTGAAAAATTGATCACAAATGAAAAAGTGAAGCAGGGGAATTTAAAATCACAGTACGTTTAGGAGTTATATTGTGTTATTTAACTTTCGTGTTGGCTCAGGTCAGCGGTACAGAAACACATACAATGGCCAGGGTTGAAAAGGTTGAAATTATCAACAATTGAAAAGACAGAGAAACCACTGTGGAAAGGTATCATTAAAATCCGTCCGCAGACGAAGAAGAGACGTAAGAGAGTAAGACTATGTGTACGTATATCCTTAACTGAGTTAATTTAAAGTCAACCCACTACTATTGGATGTTACCCACTCAAATAAACGTGAGTTATTAAACAAGTTTGAACAGTAAAACTTGTCCGGTCTTTTGAGACCACTGCTTGTCTTGGTTTACCATGTTCACCCTTACATAAGTTGCGAGGCTAAAAGAAGCTTTTCTAGTTTACATAATAA
>JXSR01S044559.1:57244-70363 GCA_000969725.1 Ophiothrix spiculata | reverse complement strand
AGGTAAATGTATTTCCTCTCGAAACCTCTGCGGACGTCTTAACATTATTCATTAATACAGACTGTAAAAAAGAAGCGGTATTTATTCTCTAATCTCTTGGATTATTTACATAATTACATAATTCTTCTAAATGCATTTAAAACAATTTGTGTTTGGCACAGACTTTGATAACCCTAGTTCAATTGATGAAAATAGAAGAGTACCAAATAACTTTTAACGACCTTAGCCTAACATTCTAAAAATAAATCTTTGCTTTTTAGGAAACCCTTATGATTCTACAAAGAACCAAAAAGGTTCTGTAAATGAAACGGTTGTTTTGCACCCTAAAAAGTATCCTTTAGTACAAGAGGTTTCTTCAACAATTATGTTGAAAAATTCTATGGCTTTAATTCTAAGGGGTTCCATGATTATAAAGGCAAGAAGGTTGTTATTTGAGCCTTATTTTCTGAGAATGAACATGATTAAATGGAAACTGCTAAAGTTTGAGATGAAAATTAAAATGTTATACATTTATTAAAGGAGATTTAGTAAATAACTAAAGAAAGTTTGTCAATAAGACATAACATTTGGTCCCAATTGCTTTCGATGCTTTCACAATGCTTTTCCGATGCAGGAGTGCATCATCGATGCATCGCAAGTTTGAATCAAACCCAGTCAAAGAGTGTAAACTCATGCGGTCCCTAGACCATTACTACCCTTGAACTTGAAGTGATACATCTATGAATTCAGTTTTATTCCGATGAATTTAGAGCAAACTACGGAAGGATAATGCTTAAATTTGATATTTCTACTATCGAAGCCAAAACACATAGCAAGCATGAATCTTCCATACAGAAAACTCTCGAATATTTATATACATGTTTATGTAAGTTACAACGTTTTGGGAAAACAAATTCATCCAGAAAATAGGTAAACTTTTGCAAAAAATAATACCTTAAATCAACTCAATATTCCAATGTTAAAAGTTGTTAATATAGTGTTTTTAGGTCAGCTTGTGTTTCGTAAATGCGAAGAAAGGTAATAAAATGATTTTTATTACTTTTTGAAAGGATTGGAATTGTAGATAAAGAGAGGGACTTTGAATTGATTAAAAAAATAATTTTCGTCCTTTTGCAAACCAAAATCATTTTCCAAACCATTATTTTTACTACAAGCAATCTAATTTCCGCATCCACACGAGCTTGAAAGTTCAACTTACCTGTTTGCGTTGCCTTAAAACACCAAACTTCAGATCACAAATCCAAGGAAAAGAAAAATACTTTAAATGTATACCATCCACTCCACGAGTAACAAATGAAATAGTTTTGTTAATTGCTTTTTATCTATCCAACAATGAGCAAATGCGTCAGCGTAAAAAGTCTCCTAATTTCCTCTTAATGACTATCCCAGGCATCAGTTGCACATCAGTTAAAGTTGATCCTTTCCAAGAGCTACTTCACTCACTAGTGTCAACTGTGATTGTCTCAATCTCCAATCTTCACACTGAAGATTTTTTTTTTCTTTTAATTCTGAGCGGCAGATTTAAGATGGAATACTCATACCACGAGGAACGTACCAAGGCAATCACCGCTGGCTATTCTGGTAGTTATACACACTCCCGGTTTTTTCTCCTTCTACATCTGTTTTAATGATAGATTTGAATTATTCATTCAGTCTATCTTGCTTATGACGTCATCTAACCTCACACGTGCACCGCAAAACATCTTAACTTTCCAACAAGTATATACGTTAAAAATTGCCGATAATGTATCATAAACCTTATGAATTCTTAAAACGCAAAACGCCTTTTTCCTGCATAAAGAGTGACTCGTACTTGTTGCACTCTATATATTCAGTCTGAGTCTGAGAATAAGAAGTGATTTATATTCAAGAAATGGTCTTCAATATCATTGACAATATGGAGAAGAATTTTTTTGTATATAAAATTCAAAATTGTTGGAGAACGAAAGGCATCATATATACCTATACCTCATCCGATGAAGTCGTGAAACCGGGCATAAAATTGCTAATTGGTCTCAGTAATTGGCGCCTTTTGCTTACGCCATGATATCGCGCAGGGAAATTGCATTGGGATTTGATGCCAATGTTTCAATTATGATATCTTGAAATATTCATTAACTCTCGCAAGGAAATTATCCCACTCTGTGATTCTCTTTCTTTCAATATAAGAACGGCTTGCAATTGAAGTGAGCCGTGGTTATATAGAAAATTCATAAATTAAAAACAATGGGGAAAGAAAAGAAGAGCACTGCTTTATATCTTAAGGTATATATAATCTAAAATGAGACACAAACTGTACCATATGTGTCCGATGCTATAAGAATACAACCGTGATGACATTAGTGGTGAATTATTAAACGGTCAATCCTTTCTAATTAAGTTACGTATACTTTATATATGAGTATGAGAGACAATTTTGAACTTTGAAAATGTCAAAAAGAAATGAGTTTTGTTCGCTATTGATATGTGAAATAAATAAAATGGCAAGATTTTAAAGGGTAGATGACTTAGACTGCTCAGAAAAATACGAATCGGTTTATTTTTAATCAAGAAAAGAGTAATAGTTTCAACTGCATCTGTGGGGACTCGAACCAAGGATTCTGGCGCATCAGGTCAGTCATACATTGCGAAGTACGGGAAGACCTACTCAGTCAACTTGACTATAATATAATCAAATGTGTATGTTTTACTGGTCAAGGTGAAACAAACAGTTGAGGAACAAATGAAAATTAAGCAAATCAGCCGATTAGTAGCATCGCCGAAGATATTTAATGGCTAATATTACCTGATAGAGTACTTTGGAATTGCGATTTTGAAGGTCTGTCCCCAGTTAGCCCTTGTGGGGTACTTGATTCCGCCATGTACCCAAATTCCCGTTGAATGCTTCAGCACCTCTATCAATCTTCGTCCAAGAAAGTAAAACTCCGCGAATATATTTTGTATATAATATTGATATCTGCAGTTAAACCTTGAGAGTGTACTGACTTTTGTTTGTTTTCAAGTTTTCAAATAAAGATAATAATTGGTGTTGTTTAAAAGTACCATATTTCTAAAGAATATGGATTTAAAACAAAATTTTAAAAATGAACAGACAGCAACATTAAAAAGCACATGATCCTTATATATTACAGGTTCTATGGACAATACATACATACATACATAAATACATATACATACATACATACATAAAACACATTTTAGAGCGCCATTACATCAAGATCAGAGCGCTTAAGCAAAATATTATAAACAAACAAGAAACATGAAATAACCTGGAAACAATGGCAAAAGAAATACATTAGATTGGATACAAATGTTTCTTAAGAGCTTTCTTGAAAATACTTAAAGAGTCATATTCTCTAATGGTGACACTGAGTGTATTCCAAATACGAGGAGCGATTGTTGAGAAAGTGCAATCAGAAGCAGATTGAAGCAATTTGATGGAGTTAGGTTCAGAAAGACGAGTGATATCAGAAGCCGAGCGAAGACTAGCGCGTCCAGGTCGATAGGGAAAGAGGCATGATGATAGATAGCCAGGTGCAGAATCATTGAGACATTGAAACACAAAGACAAGGATCTTAAAAGTTATCCTCTCCCTAACCGTCAGCCAATTTAGATCCCGATAGAGAATTCCCATAATCAAGTCTCGAAAGAATGAGAGCGCGAACGACGAGATGGCATGTGTCCTTATCAAGAAATTTTCTAATTCGCGAGATACTGCGCATCTTATAATTGAGACTTGTGCAGTGCGATGTTATGTGAGCAGCCATTGTCATGTTGGTATCAAGTATAATGCCGAGATTACGCACTTTCTCAGAAGGAGAGATGATCTTGCTGCCAACGCGGAGAGTCACAGGAGGCTTGAAACGGTGAAGGTGCTTGGCAACGGCGACAAAAAACTCGGTCTTGTCTTCATTGAACTTTAGGCGGTTAAGAGTCAACCATGATTTAACTTCATCAATGCAAGCTGACATGCGTAAAAGAGCTGAAATGATGGAGGCATGGTCTTTGGGGTCAAAGCAAGTGTAAACCTGAATGTCATCGGCATACATGTGGTAAAGAAGGTTATGTTTCCGCAGAGTATCACCAATTGGTATAGTGTAGATGGAAAACTGTTGAGGACCGACTATAGATCCTTGCGGAATACCGTATTCAAGATTCAAGCGCTCGGAGAACTTGCCGTCAACACACACACGCGTAGTCCTACCAGATAAATATGAGGAGAACAACTTTAACACATTGCCTTGTAATCCAATTTCATGCGCGAGCCTATTCAACAAGATTTCATGATTAACAGTATCAAAGGCTGCGCTTAGATCTAGTAAGGCCACGCCTTTACGCTGGGACAGAAATTCCATGATGTCACACTTAACTTTGAATACAGCAGACTCAGTTGAGTGAGCAGGTCTGTAGGCTGATTGTAATGGCTCTCCGAGATTATTCTCACTCATGTACCTAGCGATGTTATCCACTGCATGTCTCTCGATGATTTTCGACAGGTAAGGTATGTTGGAAACAGGTCTATAGTTTTTAAGTTTATGAGGGTTCATAGATTGCTTCTTGATGACTGGAGAAATTACAGCATCTTTCAATAACTTTGGGAAAGTGCCCGTACTGAAGGAGTTATTAACAATTTGAGTTATGATTGGTACGAACATATTCAAATTCTGCTTGATAAACCAAGTTGGTATTTGGTCCAACAAGCATGATTTCGCTGGAGACATCATAATATACTTCTGAATATCTTCTTCGCTAACATGATCAAAGTCAGACAATGCACTAGTGCAGCCACGAGTCGCCAATGTTAAAGATTCTGGCATTGAATACAAGTTAGAATTCAAAAGTTCATTTTCAATGCCTTCATATATCTTGGAAACCTTTCCTGCAAAGAAAGAGGCAAACTCATCCGCAAGAGTTTTGGCAGAATTATGCGCAGGTAAGGTCTTGGAAGATGTATTCAAGAGCTTATTCACCTTCTTGAAGATTGTTTTAGTGTCCGCTCCTTTGAGCTCAGATTTGTAATGATCTTGTTTGGCTTTGTCAATAAGATCATTCACATGGCTACGCTGGGTGATGTAGAGTTCACGATGAACATCAAGCCTAGATTTTCTCCATTGTCGCTCATATTTCCGACGTAGACGACCATCGTGAATTTCATCATTATACCAAGGCTGATGAGGAGAAGGGGGGCATGCAAATCCAGAGTTTCTTAAACGGATGTTACATATAAATCAACAAGCTCATTGACATTGGCACTGTTACTAGATATTAGTCGTTGGAGCAGATCATGTTCAAAAGCTTATGTTTCAATTTGCGAACCAAGGCAAGCTTTTTTACAAGCGGGGACTTCATACTGTGTACTCTGAATGTCACAACATGATGATCAGATAGCAGTGAATCGACGAAGCAGTCAGATACAATTTGATCAGTTTCCCTTGATATCACTAGGTCCAAAGTATTGCCATGCTTGTGCGTTGGGCCAATGACATGCTGTAGTAGATTTGTACTAGCCAGAGTTGTCAGAAAATGGGAAACATGGGACACTCTTGGATATATCTGTGAAACATGCATGCTCAAATGTGCGGAAACTTTGTTCTGTAGGAAGAGATTGCAACCGAAGTTTTCCTTTAAATAAGGCTCCAATACCACCACCATAATTACTTGAGCTGCGCGGACTACTTAAAAACTTGTAACTGGATAATATAAGAGAGGAGCGCTCATTACAGATGGGAAGCAATTATAGGCTGCATGGTCCTTTTTTTTTTTTTTTTTTAATGTGCTACTTTGAAGGATCTTCTTTAGAAAAATCAGGTTAAACATTTATAATCAAATTAAATATAATTGATTTAGATACCCCTGTTTGTTTAGAAATATCTATGTTTGGGTGCTGAATCACGAGATGATAAAGGCCGAATATGATACAGCACCCAACCATAGATGGACCCTTTATTTCGTAAGAACAAAGAGGGGTAACGAATTCATTGTTTGGTCACGAATATAATTGATATAACACAAAATATACTCATTTCGTAATTGTGACCATAAATGTAACAAACTTGTCTTCATAAATGACAAAAGTCCACCAGTAATACAGATTTGCCACAATACTACATTAAAGTTCCCGCGACAAATATTTTTCCACAATTTGTTAAACCAGTTCCTATAATAATCGTACTTTACCTTTCATATCGTAGGTTACTCTATATCATGCAGAGTTTTTTCTTGTTGAATTTATGTTTCAAGTATAATTATCCATTATTCCGTAATATATGTGAAGACACGGTGCTTATTTGTGTTGTTGTTTGTTTATTTCATTCGTTATGTAACTTTCATGTGCATACATTCTTTCTGAATGTTTTATCTAAACATTACTTATCATCTTCATTTGAATACTTTGAAACATGCAATCTATTTATGAAATATATTCATGAAATATATTTATGAATATCTATGAATATTGCCAATCACCCAGCGATCAAAAACATTCCTTTACGTCTCTCACGTGACTATTCAATGTATATCATCGTGGATCAACAAGGCAAAGAAGATCAGTCAGCTTGATGATACTCCTTGGATGAGGGGGATATTGTAGCAATCAATTAAGTATCTAATTGATTTTAAGTGATACCATATGAAAGCAGCAATCAAAAGCAGAACAATTTAATATTTCCATTTTTACATTTTGTTCCCAACATAGCACTTTAAAATAAAATGAAATACAAATAATGGTAACCAACTTACTATTTACAATATTAATAAAATAAGCCACAAATATTAGTATCTTCTCAACTATTGAGAAATTTTGAATACCTTATCAGCAATGTGTGCGATGAGTCTCTCGCACATGCACGTCGCGTAAAATAATTTTTTTTTTCGACATTACACGAGGTGGGTCCGTCACCAAACATACCATGTCCACCTACGATTCATTCTCGCCTGAGCCACCTTAATACATTTCTCAGTTACAAAGAGAAAATCACATCAGTAGATATTACTTCAAAGTATTTATTCTGCATAAAATATATTTTCCACTTTTACAAAAGTGCACATTTGTGAATAAAGTAGATCATTGCTTAAATAATGACAATTTAATGATTTCTACGATTTGAAATATATTGCCGATCTTCTCTTATTGTGGGTTAATATATTTTTCATCTTCAACGCTGGTGGGATACAATATAGAATAGGTCAAAAACATATTCATTTAAATAAATTAAATGAATATTCTAGAGAAACAAAATCAGCACATCTAAAATGTCAGCAATTCAGAGCAAACAGGCCATTATCAGGATACAAATTGAAGTCAATTATTTATGCGAGAGAAGGGTTTTGATTGTTAGCTGCGCCAACGCGTATTAAGGTGAAGGTGAGATTCCTTTTATCCGTTTGCGGTGCGGTTGCGGCGCGTTTTGCGTTCTAATTGAAAAGTTTCCGCACAGCCAAAAAAGGAATCACTCTTGCTGAAAACCATTATATCGATTCAAAACGCACCGCATGCGAAACCGAATTGAAAACGGACGGTCAAAATTAAATCTCAGCTTCAACCTGACACCATTCAATCATACCATGATATGGTTTAAATTGTACCACTACCAGTACCAGCGCAAAACACACCGCAACCGCACCGCAAACGGATAAAAGGAATCTTTTAGACACCTTGGATTTATATAGTTTTATACTGTACAATTACTCAAGTGAAGCAAATCAGCAAATTATTAGTATCGAAGATTTGTAATAGCTATGACCAGATGGAGTGCCGTGGAATTGCGATTTTCCTCAGGTAGCTCTTGTGGGGTACTTGAATGCTTTAGCACCCAGTAATGTGTTATTCTTGTTATAACTACAAAAAATCGGTCTCTGACAGTAGAATTATACGTTGGGTCTACCATTTTGAGCACTTGGCACTATTCCATCGGAGTTGAAAGTTGCATTAGTTTCCCCATTGATCAAAAAACCATCTCTTGATCCAGAGTTACTTCAGAACTATCGTCCAATATCAAATCTTCCGTTCCTCCATAAAATCCTCGAACGCGTCGCTGTTTTACAACTTCAGCAATATCTCACTGATAACAATCTTCATGCAAAGGCTCAATCTGCTTACCGACAATTCCACAGCACTGAAACAGCTCTCATTCGCGTCACTAATGACATTCTTCGTGCGGTTGATCAACATCAAGAAGTTATTCTCGTGCTGTTGGATTTGTCGGCGGCTTTTGATACCATTGACCATCAAGCTCTTCTTCGACGCATGGAATCTCGGTTTGGTATTAAAGGCTCCGCACTCGCATGGTTGAAATCGTATTTCGATGACCGCCACCAACGTGTCTGCATTGATAAAATTCAGTCCAATCCAATTACTGTCACTCGTGGTGCCCCACAAGGCTCTGTGCTGGGCCCTCTCGCGTTTACTATGTATAGCTCTCCTCTTGAAGAAATTGTGAAAGCTCATAATCTACGGTGCATGATCTACGCTGATGATACGCAGGTTTACATCAACATCAAGCCTAGCGAATTATCGAATATTACCACTGCCATTGAACATTGCATCCGTGATATTAAATGCTGGATGACCCAAAACATGTTGATGTTGAATGATGACAAGACGGAAATTCTTCATCTTCACTCTCGTCATGTTCCGTCTTCTCAACTATCGTCACTTCAAGTTGGAAACTCAGCTGTCAAACTAGCTTCGTCCGCAAAAAATCTTGGCGTTATCTTTGATGACAATGTTACCATGTCTGATCACGTAAGCGGCATATGTAAAAGTGCTTCATACTCGCTCTACAAAATCGGGAAGCTTCGCAGATTTCTCGATCAGCCTTCGACTGAAAAATTAGTGCATGCTTTTATAACATCACGGCTTGACACTTGTAACTCTTTGCTGTTTGGTCTGCATCATAGCGTATCCAAAATGCTGCTGCCAGGCTTGTATCCAGAGTTAAAGGTCATTGTCATATGAAGCCTGTGCTTAGAAATTTGCATTGGCTTCCAGTTAGAAAACGCATAATGTTCAAGATTATTTTCATCACCTTCAAAGCTATTCACGGACTTGCACCTGTATATATTCGTGATCTTCTTAACATCCATAAACCTGCTCGGTCTCTCAGATCATCCACAGCTACACTGCTGAAACATCCCCCTCTAAGGCTGCTCAGGACTAATTCATATGGACATCGCGCTTTCTCTGCTTGCGCACCCACTCTGTGGAACCAACTACCTCCTCATATTCGTAACATTTCTAACATTGACATTTTCAAGTCGCATCTGAAAACTCATCTCTTTAAACTGCCTGACGTGTAATATTGCTGTTTACAATGTTTTTGCAGTGCTCTGGACTTTTTAATCAGTGTTTTTATCATGTTTTTAGATATATTCTGCGTAGTAGTCTTAAGATTGTAAGATTGTGAATAGTTTGTTTTTGATATTGTACTTTTTATGCTGTAGTTTTAAGTTAACTTGTGAAGCGCTTTGTGGTGTTTGTAAGGCGCTATATAAGCACCGCCTTATTATTATTATTATTATAATCTTCGTCCGAGAAACCCAAGTCCTCGAGAATATTTTGTGCGGAATAAAAAAATTGAGTAATATCTGTTTGTCTGTTTGTAATATGGTAATCAATAAGAGTGTACTAACTTTGTTTGTTTTCAAGGTTTCATATAAAGATAACGATAAGTGTTGATTAAAATTGCCTTATTTCTAATGGAAAAAATATAATTGACTGATGGCAATTTACATGGCATGCATACTCGAGAGCATAAATTTCGCGTTTAATAAAGTTTAATAAAAAAACACAAAACATGGTTCCGTGTCCACCTACGATTCTCGCCTAAGCCACCTTAATACACTTCTCAGTTACAAAGAGAAAATCTCATCAGTAGACTTTACATCAAAGCTTTTTATTCTGCATAAAATATATTTCCACTTTTACTAAAGTGCACATTTGTGAATAAAGTAGATCATAGCTTAATAATGAAAGATTAACGATTTGTACGACTTGAAATATATTGCCAATCTTCTCTTATTGTAGGTTAATATATTTTTCATCTTCTACGCTGGTGTGATACAATAAAGAATATGTGAAAAATGTATTCATTTTTTATAAATTCAGTGGGTATTCTAGAGAAAAAAAAAAGAATCAGCATATCTAAAATGTCAGTAATTCAGAGTACCCAGGCCATTATCTGAGTAAAAATGAAGTCAATTATTTATGTGAAATGGGCTTTGATTGTTAGTTGTGCCAACGCGTATTAGACACCTTGGATTTATATATTATACTTAGTTTTACACTGTATACTTCCTCAATATCAATTAAATACAGAATTACAAAATGGGTACAACTTCATCATTTTGTCTTAGTCAAGTACCATCATTCATATTACTGTGTGAGAGATGAACCCAGCAGAATTAAAAAAAAAATGCGTGCGATTAAGAAATATTTTTGCCTTACTAAACACTGACTTATAAGATGAATTCTCTCGATCTTTTTAAAGTGTTAACCATACATATCATACATCATTTGTAGCCCGTGTCACAAAGTTTCAAAATACATTAAAATGTTCTGTTTGCCATGGTAACCATGCAAGCCCCCTGAATAGCTGAACACGGGAACGTAACAAGAAAACCAAATACCCAAGTGGCATGAAACTCGGGTGGCATATACAGGGGACAAAACGGAGGAAACCATGGAGTTGACGCAAAATACACCCAATCGTGCCATATGGCACTATGTGTGCAGAATAGGGTTAATTGATATGCTGATCGAACTCTCTGAGTGTTTTGAAAGATCGTCAATTTTTTCTAAAGAATCTTTAAAAAGTGTTTTGAATTTGGGATCGTGTAGCTCTCACTTCTTTGAATTCTGAAATGTAGCAGTTAAAAAAACATTGAAAATAAAATGTGTGACTAAAATGCTAAATTTTATTTGAAACTAACAGGTTAACTGAGTGATTTTGTTTGTTTTAAACTGTATTGACGACATCAAGTATTATATTTCCGTAAAATGTCTTCTCTTCAAGCGAACTTTTTGAAATACTAAATTACAAAAAAAGAAACCAAATAAGAGTAGCTTTAATAAGCGATGACTATTATATCACAATCAACACTCATTTGATTTGCATAAATGATTTATTTTTTAGCCTAGTCTGCATCGTTGACATTTTTGGTTTTGGTACTTATTATTATAAAGACGTTATTTTAATATGAAATGAAACCTTCAAGTGCTTTTATGCTGAACTTTACCGTATGTAGAATATCCAATTGAAATTTAATAGAAAATATTATTGACCTATCCGTTATAGTGTTCCATTAGCGTAAAAGATAATAAAAATGTCAGCCTTAAGAAGAAGAGGCAATATTTTTAAGTCGTTCAAATCATTCATGTTTCATTATTAAAGCAATCCTTAATTCACAAAAGTACACTTGTCTTTTTTAAGAAACGAGGAATATATTTTATGCAGAATTAAAGGTGTATTTTAAACTATATTCTACTTTCTAAAGAGATGAAAACGTGAGGATATGCAACTGAAAATAAAATATAAATAAACAAACAAAAGTATGAAAGCATAACCTACATAAAACGATTATTATAACACCTAGAGCTGGTTTAAGGCTGGGGTAGACCTTCAACTAGCATAAACGGTTTTTGTACTCTAACTCTCAAACTAATTGCACAAACAATATAAAAGTATACAATTTTAGAAGTACATTTTCATCCTGAACATATTGGTGATATCGGTTTTAGACCAAAAATGTCGATTTTGTCGAACAATGCCAAAACCGTAATTTTTGCCCCAAAAAACTCTGGAAAGCTTAACTTAAATTTGCATTCGTGAAATTTTTTATTTTTTTTATTTTTTGAAATATTGGTAATATCTGTTTTAGACCAAAAATGTTTATTCTGTCAAACAATGCCAAAAACCGTAATTTTTGCCCCCCCCCCCCAAAAAAAAAAACACTCTGGAAAGCCTAATTAAAATTTGCATTCGTGAAATTTTTAACTTATTCTCTTTTTGGAATTTAAAACAGGGTTTTGTATTTCCTCCCTTATTTTTTAAAAAATGACCTACAATAGGCCAAAATTACCATTTTGGTGGCAGCGGTGTGATTTTTTTACATTTTTTGACCTATTTTTGCCATTATTTTAAAACTAAGATAAAAATCACAAAATATTGAGAAAAATCTTCCTAGACATTTGTTTCTAGATTCTAAAAAGCAAAAAAAAAATCAACATTTTACAAATGCAAATTGTAGTTAAGCTTTCCAGTTTTTGGCATTTTTTGTCAAAATTGACATTTTGGTCAAAAACTGCTTTCATCATCATGTTCCGGGTAAACATTTTAAAATGTATACGTTTATATAGTTTATGTAATTAGTTGGAGAATTAGGGTAAAAAATTTGTTTATGCCATTTAAAGGTCTAGTAAATAATGTAGTTGTCATCCATTAATTTATAGCATCTATACGACTTTCGTTTTGCCAAAATTCATCGATAATTGCATGTTTGCTAACATTGGTCAATGGCAAGGGCATTGATTTTGTCATATAACATATTGCAAAATGTTTAGACTCGCATGACACTTTTTTGCCATTTTGTCGTGTTTTGACAGGTACTTTTAAAACTGCAAAGATATATATACATGTTTATGTCCAAATAAACTTTTTCACAATTAAGTTCAAAATTTTACAACCACTTATATGTTTTACTTTTTATATAGATAATCAAGTCCGGTTCAAAGCATCATCATGTTGAGATGTTGCTACTTGTTATTTGCATTTATGGTGTTTTGGCTGCAACGATAGATATACATGTAGTTTGTTCAAATAAACCTTTTTACAATTAAGTTAAAAATTGTACAACCGCTTGATAATAAGTTTTACTTTTAAGATGATCAAATCCAGCTCAAATCATGATCATTTTGAGATGTAAGATGTTGATACTTTCTATTGGCATTAACGGTGTTTTCGCAACCAGTTTGAAATAATAAATGACTTATATTTTGCCTCTTATCAATCTTGAAGACAATTTTCATACTGTGCAACGTATTTAAATATTTTTATTTATATATAAATGAATAAATATTTCTCAAAGCATCTAAATTGTACAAAATATATGTTGTATTTGTCA
>JXSR01S044559.1:0-12087 GCA_000969725.1 Ophiothrix spiculata | reverse complement strand
AAAAAAAAATAATAATAAGAATATTCTCCTTTTATTGTGGAATGTAAAGCAATATTTCTGTGTGAAGCATCAGAATTAGATTAAACGGGAAAGATTTGGTCAAATTTACATTTTTTGATTTGCAAGAACCAGTGAGATAAGACAAAAGGGTTCACTCCATCACAATCAAAGAAAAATGTGATAATCTATCCATTCCAGTCAGATTAGATTAAGTCAAGTCGATCAAATAATGTGATAACTGGTTTGATCAAGGACATGGTTCTAACCTAATTGTGTATTGATTTGCACAAACTTGCTTTTCAATGAATATATTTTTTATCAAACCGATTTGAGTGAGCTTCTTCTTTCCCAGCTGTTGTTATACGCAGTGGACAGAGGTAATGCTGTACGTCATCCAACACTACGTTATTTTGCTTAATGCCCATGAAATAACCATATGTGACCCGTCATATCAAAAGGTACCTTAAGGTCGGCATAGTAAATTACAAGATACCAAAAAATCAATTTTCATTTTGGGACCCTTAAGGTACCTTTCGATATGACGGGTCACATATTGTATTTGTTTTACTATACTTCATTCATATTTCATCTACTAAGCTAAAAATTCAGACCTGGGAAGTATTAGCCAAAACTTTTGCATTGCAAGATGGGGATTGGACCAATCAGATAAAGGCATTAGTTCATGAATATTCATATTTCATCTACTAAGCTTAAAAAGTACCTGGGAAGTACAAGCCAAAACTTTCGCATTGCAAGATGGGGATTGGTCCAATCAGCAGGAAAAGCATTAGTTCATGAATATGTTTGAGGTCTAGTAATACTGAATAGACTTGATACTATATATTTTTAGCAGACTGACCAGACGGTTGTATTAGCACACTTTGCTATCTTTATTACTTCTAATTGACAAATGCACCATCATCAGGAGTCACATTATTGGTATACATAATATTTAAAATTTAAATTACAAATTAAAAATATCAATAAATTATAGGGAATACAACTGATACAAATTACAATTCTTGTATATCAATTTAACACCATGTATAAAGCACACTAAAGTAAAATCAGTGAAATATAGTTTTTTCTGATAGAAAATATACATCTATTTTGTGCTTGCACAAATATATAATACATTTAACTTAATACTTACAAAGTATAATCACAGTGTGCGTAAAATCACAATCTGGGTGCACAACATGAATAGGACCTACATTCTTGGTCAAAATAGTTGGGACACTTCAAAAGACCTCCCTGCTCCCTGAATGCAATGATGTGAAGAAATATCTCTGAGACACCCCTTTTTAACTTTGGTGTATTGTTTAATGTTCCCAACATTGGATGGTAGGGTAAAGGAGATATGGATATTGAGGAAGAGTAACTGATGATTCCATAAAAAACATTTTTATCACTCTCTGTTGCACTCATTGCTACCTTCAATGTTTTTGTAGCGTTCCAAGCATTTTGGCCAAAATTGCAGATTAAACTTCAACCAGGACCCAGGGGGAAACTGGTATTTGTGTCCGGGTAAGCACTGAGTTTCGCAGGTTCGGAAGGTGACCCTATGTGAGACCATTAATCTACCAGATCTGTTCAAATGGATACCCTATTCGGGACCATACCTGTTCAAATGGAATACCCTTTCTGAGACAAAATAATTACAATACAAGAAAGCATAGGCAAAATGTAACTGTACACCACTTCAACTTTTAATGAAGTGTTTATAGGTATGTGAAGCACTATTATTGGCAATTTAAGGCATCATTGTCATTTATTCAACCATTCATTCTTAGTTTGATATCCTATTACAACTTAAAAGCCAAATTTGATACCCTATGTGAGACTTGCAGAGTAGCAGGTCAATTTTGACATATTGCAAGTCTCGAAACCTGTCCAGGTCTCAACTTATTGGTAACGCCGGGTTGTTATCCCATCATAATACCCAGTTTACCCCCATGGGAACCAGGACAATCTGACATTTCACTCTTTGCAGAATACTTAATTTAGAAAAAAAAATCTCAGTGCAGACATCTGTGTATAAGTCTTATTGAAATGTACATGCACAATACAAATATTGTTAAAGAAGTAGTTTGTTATGTAAGTAATGTAATATTGAATACAGAACAAGCTGATGTTGGTTTATTGCTTCAACAATTTTCTTGGATAGCAGTACAAGGAAAATCAATTGTTTTATTCATTATTCATTAAAGTTGATACCCCAAACCTAGATACTAAGAATATACTGCTTAGTTGCTTAAATTTTACAGCTTGCATTTTGAAAAAAAAAAAATTCGGAAGTGTCTCATCAGTTTTGCAACCTAATATGATCTATTTCCATTTATTAATATATTTTGATTTCATTATCTGCAACAGATGTATATCTGTCCTGATCATCCAATTTATAATATTGTACCTGAATTGATCTTTTGTTGTTGTTATTGAACTTAAGTTTAGGAATAGCCTGGGATTATGTTCAAACTGTATTCATAGTGAGAAAAGGATGTGCTAACATTATCCAATCATATGAACATTGTATGAAAAGGTCGGTGTGCAAATCTCAAAAGAAAATATCGGAACCTTTCCCATCATACATCGCTTCCAATGAGATATTTGTTCAGGTTGTAATAAGAGGTATTAGTAATGAAATATATCTGAAATGTCCTCTCATTACAAACCCAACAAAAATCCCATTGGAAGCAAGCGAGGCATGATGGGAAGTCCTGATACTTGTTTTGAATATCTCTCTTTCAAAGGAATAGAGCCAGACATACTCCAAACTGTATTATGCTTGGTGCTGTGAGGGGATTGAAACATTTTCTTTACAGCAATCTTGTCAGTTTTTTGAAGTTGACTGTCAATCAAGTAAAGTAACATCTGCCACAAGAAGGATATACCAGTATTGATAACATTTTTAACCACCTTGTTCATTACAGTCTGCCCACCCAGGATATGGAAACAGTAAAATGGGTAAATATTGATAAGATCAGCGCTCTCAAAAGAGATGTAAAACACCTAAAGGGCAATAATTGTGGCAATTATTGCCAATCCATTTACAATCAACTTTATTTACTGATGGAATATTGTTACAATCATTTCACTTCTTAGTAAATGCTATTGTTATCAGAGTAAATGCTATCAGATCTTAGATTGTGATAATGGGGCTCTCCACACTGGCAAATCAATCTGTACTTTGCACATCCAGATGCATCTAGATTAAACTGGACTTCAGCAAACGTCAATACGCGTAACGATAGTAAAGTCAGATTGACGTGCGTGTGAACACAATCTGCACTTCGGAAATGTACATTCGTCTAGATGCATCTAGATTTGATGCTCCCGTGTGGAGAGCCCCATTTTCACTATTCTGGTTTTCCATATCCTGGGTATTGGAGAAGGTTATAATTGACAAGCTTAGTGTCATAATGGACAAGCTTAGTGTCAGTTTTTGGTACAAGAACCTGAGAAAATCTTGCAGAGTATCAACTAATAATAAAATACACAACTGGGACTCATTGATGCTTAGTGTAGGACTTGATTGCATGGGCTATTCCAGTTAAAATCCATACACCCCCTATGGAAGACATGACCTTAATCTCCCACACAGGGAGTGTGAATTTTAAATGGAGTCACCAATTTAGGTTACGAGATTAAAGTAATGTCTTCCATAGAGGGTGTGTGGACTTCAACTTGAATAGCTCATTGCGTCAATTGCTTCCTGCTAATATGTGAACTAAAATCCAACATACAATATAGAATGGGAATTTTCATTCTTTATCTCCTATATTACAATATTGTGTTAGGCCGTGTCTATAGTTCTTATCTAATGGGCCACCAGATCATATATATAGTAATCAAATATACAATTCCAATGAATTCTAATAATAATGGAGGCTTGGTGATATAAAAAATCAAGGCACCACACTTTTTGTATGTAATGTCAAACATTTGATGGTTTTCATCACTAAGCCTCCATTATTGGTTCGAAAATGCATTGGAATCAGTTTGATAGCGAAAACTTCAGGAATCAAATATTTGGAAGCTGGTTAAAAAGTATAGATACTGCCTTATTCATAAATATGCCATGAGTTGTCCTGCCAAAATGCTGTCAAGGTGTGATCATCTAATCTATAGGCACTTTGCTGTTTAGGAATTAAGGGCAACCATTTGATAGATTTAGAGGCAGGTACCAGACTGCATATAGGCTAGTGCAGTGGTATTTTGGGTGTGGACCATAAAATGGTGGTATTTAGGCAACACATATTCGACCTGATATCCACTTATGAAAGTCAAGATTCTGTTCTGCACAGAGCAGTTACGAAAGTTAACTTAATGCAAGTCATAGGCCAAACTTTTCTCAAAGGATTGGTTTATGTTTTCAATATTTGCACAACCGGCGCACAACATACCATATTAAAATGCCAATGTAATTCAGGGTTAGTACACTTTTTCACTTACAAAATTAAAGGACTTTCAAGGACTCTTCCAAGAAGAATTCAAGGACTTTCAAGGACTTCCCCCTTATGAGCTGCGGCCAGCGGAATATGTGACAACAAATAAAATAAATTTGTTTTTCGCTCATTTTTGGTTAAAAATAATTGCATGGTAAATTCTTTTGACACATTAATTTTTAACATGTCTGACATTCAAAAATTCCAGGACTTTCTTGATAAAGTCAGTTTTTCAAGGATTTTCAAGGCCTGGAAATTGCAAAATAAAATTCAAGGACTTTCAAGGATCCGCACTAACCCTGTAATTGCCACGCCGGGCATAATTTATGCCAAATCTGGTATCTGCACTCTAAATCTATGAGCATACTACCGATATTACAAATATGATGCACTGACTGTACAAAATACAAGTTGAGCTACATAATTCTTATGTTAAATAAATTATTACATAAACCATTAAATAACATCATAATTATTCAGTATTTACAGCAGTGTATTCTTATTTTTCTGTGTTGATGAGTAGTAGTCAAGGATTATATTCTACATGATGTATATGCTCATCAATTTTCTACAGATAGAAGATTGATAAAAAATATCATTTTGATATAAATAGTACAATGGATGGATGAGTTTACTGCATTTGTCCCACATGAATAATATTTGGTGTGTTCAGAATTTTAAGGATCTCAATGCCCGGTCTCTACCTATTGCTATGCAGGCTTTAGATTTTTAAGGCACACTACTAGTAGCTCAGGACCCTGGTATTATCTGCCAAGAAATCTGTTAAAATCAGTAGAAACTAATTTGTTTACAATTTGACAAAGTGAAAGTTCATGCTAGGTTTTAGACATTTTTTATCATTTAAGGCAATTGTGGATGATTTATTATAAGCTAAAATCAAGATAATTTTCAGAAAAGCATTGTTGAATATTTGCAGATTTCAGACCAAAATTGTTTCTTTCAGTCAATTCAAATCTAAATTCAGGCAATTTTACTGAGAAATGCTAAATAAAAGGAAAAATCCTATTTTTTTCCCTAAATCACAGCAATGGCCAGCATGGAATCCTATATTCTAATACTACCTGGAATTTTAGCAAGGGTATACATTTAGTCCATGATCTTCCGTGGGATGGTATGGGTTAAAATATTTAATATCCCAATGGAATAACCAAATGGACATTTGCTTTATAGATTCAATACCACAAGAGGTAATAAGACAGTGCAAACCAATATCAATCTGCATTCTCATTGATCCTTTTGATTCAGATTAATCTAGATCTGCCTATAGCATACTTGCTGTAAGCATACTTGGCTAAAGGGTCACTGCTCTTTAAGGTCTGTGAGTTCAAAAGAGTTTCATGATTTAGACCAGGTTTTAAGTCGAAATTACTGCTGCCATGAAATGACCTTTTATACTATTTTTGAGCTGCAACAATTTCAAAATTGAAGATTCAGCGAAAATTGTACAAACAACACCAAATATGACAATATTGAAGAAAATTTGTTTAGCTGTAAAACAAAATTTCACTTAAACCAGGTCTAACTTTAAACCTGGTCTAACTCTTAAACCTCTTTTGAACATACGGATCTTAATGTATATATATACTCTTACGTTATGCGTAATTCTGAAAAATAACAAAATGCTGATATGAGGTTCTTACACAAGAGTTAATTGCTTGTACTGTACAAAATTGTATATCATGAATATCAATATTACTTTTTATCAAATTTACATATTATGTACAACAATTTTGGTCCACAAATTTTTTTTCTACATTATGTCATTGAATGTACTCAATTATATTCTTCAGTTTTAATCATTTCCACCAGATAAAATAATAACACTCCCTATTTTTTAAAGAAATAATCATTTCGAGACAATTAAAGCAATCCATACACAATGCACCAGAAGCATTTAATCTTGACAGTCAAGTATTTTGACTACAATGTTATCAGAACTTTGCTGTTTCAATCACTGCTTGAATTATACAAAAGCAGCAAGAATTTTGTATTGAAAACATTTAAACGAAATATTCTGTTTGATTGATAAGAGAGTTACTAGTAAATTTGCTGCTTAAATTTTCATTTGCGTATGGTGTTGGGGCAAAGTACATAGAGCTTGGAATATACATCCATGTACATCGATGTACATTCCAGAAGTAGAGTATATACAAGTATACATTTTTTAAAAGGAAATTGACTTTGATATCACTTTGTTACCCCCTCCAAACATAACTAAATAAAATAAATAGTGTACATTTGAGAAAATGTATATATCAAAAGACACTGAATACAATTCTTTTAAGAAGAGATAACAAAAATAATTTGACAACACCCTTACATATATACTTTTGCAATCTTTTGGGAATGCTATGTTTTCAAATTTCAAATAAATGCTTGGTTCTCAAAAATACTGACAAAACAATTACAAAATGATTAGTATAAAATTTAGGGGAACAATCTTTTTACTTTAATATTACGAATAACTGTAGTTACAATATCTAATTTGGAAAACAATGAATGCATCCATACAGAAAAAAATTCTGCTGGGATATTGAAATAAAGGTTTAAGATGTAGATAATTTGATAAATAACTATCCTAGAAATTTGCCATTTTTTTTCTTCAAAACAAAAATCAAAGATATCCAATGTTTAAATAAATACCAAATTTTGGAATTTTTGGAACTATTTCAACAATAATAATATAAATTTCATACAAGACAATGTAGCATCTATCAACACTCATACCAAAACAGAGCCTCCGGGACAAACCCTGGGTACAAAATGTACTACGCTAGAATTATTTCTATTTCAAACCCCCATTATGTGCTTTTGTTCATTTGAAGATAGAAATTCTTGCTTTTGGTAAATACTGTAATATGATCAAGGAAAACGAGTAGGATGTTGGAAATATGATTTCAGGGCAAGATCAGAAAATTCTTTTGTTTTTCCTTTTTTTAAAGCTTTGTTGTACATCAGATGGACAACAACCAAATGACCAATATTGATTGGGTTTAGATCAAAATTCAGCATCTTAATAGAATAATTAGGTTGTAAGAAAAAGAAAGAGAAAATTGTTAACACGTATTTCATTTTCCTTGATTGTGCCATATGTTTTTAAAGTGAAAGATAATACGCAAATATCATGCAAATATTGTTTACAAACAAAAGAATCGGGCACTTAATATTACAGGAGATTATTTAAAACAATAAACACTTTTAAACGCTTGCATATAGAAAACATCAATGTGCACACCCAAAATACGTACTTGGAACAAAATTGCTTTACTATGTCAAATAATAAACTAAAAAATCATTTATCTACATCTCTGTACTATGCCAGCACAGTACTAAATAGTATCATAAAAAATAAAAAGAAATAAACTATTTTTTTTACTCCACAAGTTTAACATCACAATGAGATTCAATGATTTAAGATAAATAAGCCAAACCATACTTTTTATAGTCTACCAAATATAATTATTCTCAAATTTTTGATTTTTTTCTTAGTTTTTGAGAGATTGTCAAAAATTGGTCCAAAATGTCCAAAATCCCCCTACTGCCACCATTTTAGGTCAAACATTACACTTTTTTGACCTATTTTTGGCAATATTTTATAAACTAAGTAAGACAGGGCTCTTAACAATGAATGCTTATTGAATATTTGGAAGCATATAAAAAGTGGGTTTTGGTCCTTGGCTCTTTAACTCACAATCTCAACACATAACTCTAATTTGATTTGGTAGTCTAATTCCAATTGACAAGCTTCAACCACAATTTTGGGAGTAAAATATGACCTGCCCCTGATGTGAATACAGTGAAGCACAGGGTTGGGGTACTTCACATATATTATCTTTTTTGTTTTATCAATATATTATTCATCATTACTTTAGTTTTTCATAGGCATGGCAAGTCTTGGCCTGCAGGCCAACTTACATATATAAATTAATGTTTGAGTTCAAATAGCAAAATAGAAATTACATCAAACTATGATTGCACTTCAATGTCACCAAAACACCAATTCACACACAATAATTGCACATCCTATTTGACTCCATTATGTTTAAAACAACTTATAGTAAATCAAGCACAAAATACCCAATAATTGAAATTATCATAGCACACATAATACGAAAAAAGGCAAAATCCAACCTGCCAGTTGAATATCAGAATAATTGAGGGTATTATTTATGAAATATTAATAAAATCAGAAATAGGCCTGGTTTGTAAATGATTGTGAGCTCAGTGGTAGCACCACAGGGGCCTTAAATTCGAGTGCCCCCCCCCCCCCCCCCCGACAAGACAGCAGATTGTGGATGCAAATTTAAAATGAAACATAGGGCAAAACAATGCACTTTATTCTCCCGATGTGTACTTGAAATAATTTCAAATGCTTAAAATACTGATAATCAGATTCAAATTCAAATCAGATTCAGATTCAGCACACATCATTTTTTTTTTGCTTCCAAGTATGGTCTTATCACTATGGGGCACACTCCATGAGAGCATGAATGTACATCCATGTACATTGAAGTACATTCCTGGAGTAGAAATTGTGTCACCACGATGACGTGTCAGATTAAGATTCAGATTCAGCGCACATCATTTTTTTTTTGCTTCCAAGTATGGTCTTATCTCTATGGGGCATACTCCAAGAGAATTTGGAATGTACATCCATGTACATTGATGTACATTCCAGGAGTAGAAATTGTGTCACCATGATGATGTGTCAATCAGATGGATTCTTGCTTCCCATTTAATTGCCCGTATGTATTTGTGCCTACGCATTATACCATCCTAATAAGTCGCTCATCAATGCGCATGCACCTGAAGTGTATGAGATCAGCTGGATTTACATGAATGTACATCCCAGGAATCAACATGGATGAACACCCCAAACTCTTGTGGACTTTGCCCCGATATTAACAGATCTGATTCACAGAAGTGAAAATATTTATGTTATGTTCCTTATAAATCTGACAGACATGTCATAATTTTGAACTATAAATATACCAAAAATGGGAAAACATGTGCACTATACAGTAAAGTAAAGATTTTCAATTTTGTTAGAATGATTCAAATCATTACTAATCTTTATCAATCACATTTTAAAATCTGTGAGTCTGAATTATCATGAAATTATCTCATATCTCGAAAAACATACAAAGTGTCTTATATTTTTGTTCATCTCTATATACAATATACAATGATACAATTCATTTAAATAATCCAACATTCACGATGCATGTTAAAATAAGAATTACAAAAATAACATGAAATCAATCATAAATCTGGCTGATCAAATTTTAAGCAAAATGAACAATTAGATGTTTGCCACCACTAGGGGGCATAAGATATTTGACAGCAATGCTTATGTAAGTAGTGATGAACAAATATGTATACTGGGAGGGGGGTACTTAGTACAAAAGGGATGTGCCGCAAACTTGGGTAGCAATTAAAATCAGGCTGTCTGGTATGCCAATGGGCCCTTTTTCTTTGCAAAATGTGGTATTTTGATGGGTCTGTTTTTTAAAATTTTCGGCGCAAATTTCAAACAAAAATTAGGAAATTCACGCTAAATATCAATTTTTGGTATAAATTTGACTCAAACTTTGGGGAATTTGGTATAAGGATGGGTCCATTTTTCTTGAAAATTGGTATATACATGGTTGGTACTTCAAATTTCCTAGCGGCACACCCCTACCAAAACCAAATTTGAGTACCCCCCCAGGTATGTACCCCTGGGGACTATAATGTACCAGTAATATACATAACTTCGCCGTGTGTAACTGACATGAATATTATTTTAATTTTGTTTAAAAATATGTAAAAAAAATGAACCAAGGAGTTCAAAATGGAAATCACAATTCATTTTGACCACCGTGTTAAACCAATAGGAATGATCACCCTCTACACTGTTGCTCGTCACGTATGTATACCCTAATCCCACTTTTACAAATAGAATATATTATAGTAGTTACATGCCCTCAACTTATTTAATTTTACTTGTTTTATTCTTAACATAATTATTTTACATGCAAATATTGGGCGAGGGCAGTATATACAGTATTATGCCTGGAATGAGAGTCACTGTATCTCCAGCAGAATTCTCCAGCATTTTCAGATGCACGTGCGACACTTCATAACTGAACAATACAATACATTTATATGTTCTGAGTTGTCAGATTTACTGTAAAATTGGAAAGAGATATCAAACAAAATGCAGAATATCAGATTTTGAACAAAATAATGATAAAATTGGATGGATTTTTTTGCTTGATACTCAAAAATATCGGACTCGCTATGACTTTTAAAAATATCGAGCTTGACGCCGTGTGTCTCGCATGATATTTTGTAAAACTCATAGCTCGACCAATATCTTTCTGCATCATGTTCAAACCATCCAATTCAAACCATTCAATTTTGACATTTATAAATGCACCTGTAAATTGTAAATTCAGTTATCAAATACAATACATTAGACACAAAAGCAAAATATACACAACTTAATATACATAATCAAAAGATAGATAATGACCGGAGGTAGAAACCAGCAGCACACCCTCAGG
This sequence comes from Ophiothrix spiculata, assembly GCA_000969725.1. Lineage (NCBI taxonomy): Eukaryota > Metazoa > Echinodermata > Ophiuroidea > Amphilepidida > Ophiotrichidae > Ophiothrix > Ophiothrix spiculata. The sequence goes on along the minus strand of JXSR01S044559.1, from coordinate 1,070 downwards.
GCCAAGGATACCCTAAGAGCTTACACTATTTAAAAAGTGAATAATGTGTGACAAAAAAAAACCAGTCGATCGGAGGTGGAAACCTGCAGCCTACCCTTTGAGTATGAAATAAAATGTACACAAAAGTCAAGACAAACTAATAAATGTCCTTCACACCTCCCATCTTGTTTTTGAAATTACTTAGTCCAAACAACAAGATGAGAGTGGTTGCCAATTCCCCTTATTTAAATTGTCCTTCCTTCCAGCACTTGACAGACAGTCATGATGCCAAATAAAAGGTATTTAATTTAATCTTGTTTATATATACAACCATCAAATAAATGGCTATCAGCCACTTACTTTTATTCATCCAAAATATTTGTGACTAAAATTCCATCAAACTCACCAATGGTTGAAACCTTCATTTGTCTCATAAACAACATAATAGATATAAAAGATCTTTTCCTTTTAGAGACCACTTCAAAACTCAACCAGCGGCTGACCCCTCCCCCACCCCCTCAAAGCTCAACCAGTGGCTGATCCCTCCCCCACCCCTCCACAATAACAGTTCCTTCTGGTTGCTATTATTCTGAACAATCCAAAAACCAACCAAGAGATTCACTGGTTGAGTTCTGAAGTACACCTTGCAAAACTTTCAGGCACAAAATAATGGAAATCCAAAAAAGTGCTATCATTGAAAAAGACACAGATCATGTTGTTGAAATGACATGTTGAAGTATACTCAACAACCAGAGGCTTTTGATGGGATTGGTGACCTTCACCACAAATCTCCCGTCAAGTTGTCATCTTAAACAAGAAAGATACATGTACAAGATTTGTAATTAAGATTTTCACCAATGTGAAATTTTCATACCTTTATCAAACTCCTTGAAAAAAATCAGCTTTCATTTCAACTCCAATATTTGAAAACTAACCTTTTCTATAAGTGTTGTAATCATATACTAGAAATGCGCATTTATAGTTTTTACGTATTCTAACAATCATCCCTTAAAGGATCATTAATCATAATTTTAAAACAAATCGCATTTTGAAACTGAAGAGACTTTTTAAAAATTTACAATAACACAAAA
>JXSR01S044558.1:208111-236791 GCA_000969725.1 Ophiothrix spiculata | reverse complement strand
ATTTTTTCAAAAACTTTTTAGCATCTGGCTGGCTGTCTGGAACTGACAACTCCAAGTCTCCTCTGAAGGATGAGGATTTCTCATGATGTATCAACCTAATTCTTATACTTCACATGTGGGGTGAAAGATCTACTTTTGGACATTTTTACACTCTGACACTGTGTAAATATTTGTATGTTCGTCTATAAGTAACATCAGCATATATAACAAAGATATCCAACTACCATAGCCATTAAATAAACCCTACCTTCAGGAATCCATCTCTGGTTCTAAAACTGAATGTACCGACATGCTTTTCATCTAACTCTTGAATAGCCAGAGGTAAACTTGATGGAACATATCTAAAAAGTTGAGGAAAAAATGAGAAATTTATCTTTATATGTGTTCACAAAACTTAATTAAAGGTCAATGGACTGTACTGTTTTGCAACAATTCTTGATTGCCATCAAAACAAGACTTACATATTAAGTTCACACTATTTATTCATTGAAGCCGGTGAATAATACTGTAGATAATATTTGATGATGCAAATCAAGCGAATAACCATGTATCAAAAAGTAAATTGATTTTGTCTATATCATACCTATCAAAACTGGTGTCATCTTCTTGCAGTGCTGTGATAAATAAAGGAGGAGGCTGATCTGCATTTTCCTTGAAGGAAGCAAACTCAAATTGAACACATCGTAGGAACATATGACACTCATCAAAACCCATCTCTGTTGCATGCTTGCCGTACAACTGAAAGGAAGAATACAAGATACAAAATTAATCAGCAAAATGAAGGGTGTTCAAAAGTTTGTGGCTTGAGAAAGGAGATAAGTAATGCCATTGTCATAATATGTCTTGTAGTTAAACTCAATTTATGAACATTTTTGGAAAGTTTCAAGTAAATATCTGCTTTTGTTTTTATTTTACAGAATTTGCCTGTTAGAGATTTCTAAAGTTTACAATTAAGCATTAATAATCATGAAAAATAAATATTGTGATACCAAGAACTCCCATATATCCATCTTCCCTCTGACATTTTGAAATCTGCAGTCCAATTATTATCATGCTACTTGAAAGAGTAATCTTTTTGTTGAATTCATTCTTCATTTTTCAAGGCAAAAGATCAACTCTCAGAAACGTCAGAAATTGTCAAGTTTAACATTCTGTTAATCAAAAACGAAAGCAGATAGTAAGTTGATCTACATAACATATTAATAAAGTTTGCATAGAGCATTTTCTACCTCAGGACACAAACTTATTAAACACTGCTCATATGATGCTGATTGACTTTCTTCATAATGAAAACTTATTATGCTGAAATTAGAGAATAGACAGCAAGTAAGGCAACAATTACATATTTTTCTTTAAGTTTGCAAACTCGACCTTGCCATGATAGAAAACCCTTAGATAGAAAACAGCTTCTGCGGACCAACATTCACACCACTAACACTCAAATTTAGCATGCCAGGGCTCAAACTCAGGGTCTTCTGCATTGAAAGCTGCCATCAAGCTAATTCTGATTGAGCTACAGTATGAGTAATAAATCATTTCATTCTGATATCACAACACATCTCACTATGCGTGAACATCGAACCAATCCAACCAACTTTCACCTCACGCAACAACAGAACAGCCCAATCAAGATCTGGCACCTGTGTGTGTGAACTTCAACCTCATAAGATACATTAAAGTCAAAAAGTTTCATTGTGGCTGTTGTAATTCTATACAATATCGGCATTCATAAAGCGCTTTTTCCCAGGGATGCAGAGTGCAAACTGAACTTTTTTGAAGCAACAAGACAACACAATAATCGAGTGAATTTGATGACATTATTCAGAATGGATAAATTCATAATCAACCATACCTTAGCTAGAACTTCTGTTTCTGAAGCAACTTCCATAAGTCTGTGTCTCAGGGTTATTGTCTGCAATGTAAAAAGAGTGCAGAATTTGAAGCTGATCTACAAATTAATGAGGTGAAATTTTCTCATCATAGAAATAAGAAATAAACATAGACTATTGTCTTCACTTTGATGAAATGAATTTAACTAAGGGCTAAGTCACACAGGCACCAAACATACAAATAACGTACACTGTTTCAGTCATTGACCAACATGTATATCAATTAACGAAACAGTGTATGTTATTTGCATGTCTGGGCTCTATATATTGATGTGGGACTGAACCCTAAGGTTTACTTTGATCAGCTTTCGCCGTTGTCCATATTTTATTTAGAGATGTAGGCTGCTGTATTCCATTAAAATAAATGGAAATGTGATGATGAGTATCATACATAAATGTGAGAATTTTCCTTGTCAAAAGCTGCCTTGGTACAGAAGCATTTTCCCTATGAAAAGGAAAAATTGGTGAAGTACAAGTTCTATCCCATCGTCCAGGTGTATGTTGCAATAATCATACCATCCAATACAAATCTCAACCTCAATTTAAAAAAATGCATAGTTAATTTACCTCTATGAGGTGGGACCATATCTGTAAGATGTCGCCCTGCTTCTCTTTGGTTGACCTTCGACCCATCTTAGCCTCCTGAGCAGCCATGAGGGACTGTCCTATCTCACACATGAATAGAGGGTCTTCTGCGTAGACATCTGAAAACAGCTTTAGAAAGAAAATAAATATAAGATAAGTATTATGATTTTGATTTCAAAAATAGCATTAATTTTATTTCAGAGATAATATGATTTCAGTTTTTAAAACATTAGATCAGTACAAAAAGGAAAGCATTGTTACAATCACTTGTATTTAAATTTACAGATATGGGAAATGTAACCCAATTGGAAAATCATGACATAAGCAATGTTAAAGGACTACTTCAGGAATAAATATGGTAGCATATGTGAATCAGAAAATAAATAATATTACCTATCTTTGAAAATTTAGAATACAATAAGCACACTTTGGTAAAATTTTCAGATATAACAAACTCATACCTGCCAAAATTGTAAAACCCAAAATCAGGACAAAAAGGCCGAGCGCTTGCGCGAGGCGTTAGTCGGAGGTGACTTTTTTACGATTTTGGCTCATATATGTTCCAAGAGCATAAATATGTTTTGAATACAGGTTGGTTTGTAACTTACTATTAAGGTTAAATATTTACTGAATACAGGTCAGGATTGGCAACTTTTCCTTGTATTTGTGTTTTTTTAATTTCTCAAAATCGGGATGTCCTGATTTTTGGCCATTGTGAGAGTTGTAAATCGGAACAATCCTGATAAATTCGGGACAGTTGGCAGGTATGCAAACTTTAAAATATGTGAAATTCCTGTACATAATGATTTAAGCATTTAAAGCAATTCAGATATTTCTGCTCCAAATCCTTACATCTCTTTGTATCTGTGGTGAGAATGCTGCTCCAGGCTGCTCCAGTTGTTCCCATTCCTTGATGGCGATCTCAAGCAGTTTCTTCTCCATGAAGATTGCATCCATAACTGAGCGTGGTGGATGCTCCTGACAGGCTTCCTGCAAAATGAGTACATTGCAAGCAGCTTAGGTAATCTGTTATTTAGACACCATTGACTGGAAGTGACAATTTCACTGGCTAGGTTTGGTAAAAACAATAGCAACCAGATATAAATATGCTAGTTCTCGGTAAATATAACTGAAAGAACCGTAGATATAACAGGGAGATCACAGACTTCCTGCACTGTCCCGTGTTAGGGCTTCGTCAGCCACGGGGCTCAAAGTGGGGGTATTCAGATCTACTCAAGAACAGCAGAATTCCGACCAACTACAAGTGGACGCTATATTGGTTAGAGTGCATTTTCTTAGACCTCGTCAAAGATGGGTGATTTAGGTGCGCCTTGATTTAACCAGCGCACATATATACACAAAAAGTACGGCAAAACAAAACAGATGCAACATATTTTGATGCCCTGCAATAGTGATATGTTACGACCATAGATTTTAAGGGGAGATACCAGGCTTTGTATACCAGCCCGTGTAATGGCGTCGTCAGTCATGGAGCTCAAATTGGGGGTATTCAGGTCCACTCGGTTCCCGGCAAAATCAACTCAGAGTGCCGATACTTGGCTACGCGTAGAGACAACCTGCACAAATATTACTTTACGCGATTGATACGCCAAGCTGCACGCAAAACGCGTGTGCGTGTTTTAATATTCGCGCATTATGACAAGGTGCGATGTATCATCGGCAAAAACCCGAATACCCCCAATTTTGTCTCCATGCCGGAATAAAAATGGCGGCATGCCTTGTATCTCCCCTTTAAATCTATGGTTACGACACAAGTTCAGGACAAACTCAAATACCCAAATTTTGTTGCCATACAAGAATAAAAATGGCACTGAGTCTGCATGTGCTCTACTTTCTAGATCTATGGATAGAACAGAAACGTTGGTTCTCGGCAGTAATGACTAATTCGCATATGCACAGATGATTATCAAATAAGAATTTAAAACTTTCTGAATTGTAACATTTACCATCTTTTTTTTTGTTGAACAAGTGATACTTTATATCACTAAAGAGCATTCTACACATAAAATCATTTGATTTTCATTTAAAGAAATTTAGGATATTTAAAAAATGTACATCATTTCTTGACTAAAAATTAAACAGCCAAATTCTGTGACAAGTATAACCCTGTGTAAGGCACATAATTAAACTAACTTCACATCATCTTCAATTGGTTATTTAAAAAAAAAATCATCAATTTGTTTACCAAACATATTTGTGATCTCATTCTATGCTCATTATTAAAAAACACACTTGATAGGCCCGTTTTACTTTCGTTGTTGCATCAACGGTGAAACGCGAATTAAGACATTTAGATACACTGGCAAACTTGAACACTAAAAAACATACGTACTGAAGCTTACCATCGGAGAATAAAGCAACATAAATTTGATATAATGAAATAAAATTTTAAAAATACAAATAAAAAGCGTGCTATGCTTACCATAAATGCATATTGTAATGCTTGTGGTATTCTACTAGCCAAAGCAAGGGATGGGTGGAACTCAAGCAAATACACATGTTGCAAAGCTGGTCTGTATACATAAAGCAATAATGGCAGGTAATAATAGACGACAAACTAAGATACACAGTGAACCTTTGGATAGTTATACGCCGTGGAAGTAGTGACGTCATAATTTATGCAAATCACCCAACACATGCAATCTGGTTCCAAACAAACGTGGTGACCATTTTTACCACACGTCAAGTCTATGGGGAAAAATTTCCATAGTAGTTTTAGTACCTTTGAATCCAAATGAAGCAAAAATAAGCATAAACCACTGTACTGTCCTATAGAATAGAATCTTAAAATAGACCAGAAGGTCATCCCTTTCACCATTTTTTCAGTTTGTGAACAAAAATCGAATGTAAAGTGGTCTGATTTTTATATGTACATACGTGTATTGTGTTAATACATGTGATCAGTGGAACCACGGACATGATCATTTGTTTGGAGCCAGATCACACGTCATGTCATGTGATGTCACTACTTCCACGGCGTATAGGAACTTAGGACTTTGAAAGACTTATTTATTTTAAACCCATTGACCCTTTCAATCATATCTGCAATGAATTTGGGCAGACATATCTGAACGGTTATGATATTATAATGCCACTAGCAAAGATGTTTTGATGAAATCCATACAATTGAGGATATTCAAAATGTTTGTACAAAAAACTAATTATGAGCTAAGCAAAAACTATTTAAAATGAACTTCTAAACTGTGCACACTTTTTAATTCATAAAATTCATCAGTGAATTTTCAAAACTTAAATTAAAACACTTTTAAAATTAGATCACATTGCAAATTTGAATTATTGTTTCTACAATGCATTCAATGCATTGCGAAAATGCTTGAAGGTATTGACTAATTACAAACATCACAACATTGCAAACTTGGATCCTTGGATTTCTAAAATAAGAGTTTGTTTGGATTTGCAAATGTGAATTCCTGTTTCTGCAATACATTGCTGGTATGAATAGAGGCTATAGAAGTAAGTTCTGAGATAACAAATTCAATTAAGGAGTTGCTTCAAAACTGGCCAACAACTGGTCCCCAAAGTCCAAAGCCCGTTCGCTTAAAGATTCAAACTGGCCTAATTATAACTAAATAAATATCTCTTTACAATTTTTACAATTTATTTTGAAATATCGACCCTTTCTATAAATTCATGGTATAGCCAGCCTCCAAGAACTGGCCAGAACTGGAGACAACTGCCGGTTGGGTTTTGAAGCGGTCCTTAAATGATTAAAAAAAATAAATAATACACAAAAAACAATAATTTTGACATGAATTTTAAATTTGGCAAGTAGACAACATAAATGACAGTCAGCGAAAAAATCACTATTGTCGATCCAAACTAAATAGACCCTCGGTTTTTCGGATTTTTTTCAGTAAATACCAAACTTCAAGAAAAGTCATGAAAGAAAAGCTGTTTGTCTTCTCTTGACCCAACAAGATTTATAGATTTTAAAGTATACATGTACTCCAAAATGGTCAAATCTTTACAAATTGGACAATTTCAGCCTCGCTTTGGTATGATCTGTTGTGACATCGGGTACCATTAATGATGTAAACTTTTGGAAACTTCCACTAACATTTTTTGTAGGTAGATGGTTACAGTTGTTAAGCTCGCGCTACACGTAAGCTATTAAAATTGTCAATATTCTTAATGGGCCAAGTCCCCCAGGCAGGGGCACTCACTATCTAAAGTGACAGGATGCGACCCGGCAAGATAAAAAGTAGGGGTCACCAGGTACAAACGTACGCACAAAAAATAGGGGATCATATGGCACTCAACATAACTAAAAAGGGATCATCAAAGTTTGAGAATGAGTGTCATTGAGGTAATCACTGCAAATTTGAAATATCTAATTGCCATATAATACGCCTAAATAAAAAAAAACTGTTAGATCAGAATAAAAAAACCCAACGCATTTAAAAATACCAGTCCCCTTCCTTGGGTAGCTCACCGTAGCTATCTCATTGCAAAGGTCTTGCATCAGTAAATTTGATAATCAATATTAATTACGCTATGGAACTGGTTTAAGGGTACTGTCAACCCTTTTCAGAAATGGTTTCTACTATGTAAGCTAGCAACGGAGAACATAGAAGCAGGTTTGTATACTTCACTTGATGGCGAGGTCAATTGTGGACCAAAATATGTAATTTTGGCTCTCAGATTCAAAATGATATTTTTTGGCCCACAATTTTACTGCGAGGCACGACCGTATACAGGGGCTGTGCTAAATTTGACAAAGTGCAATAAGGTCCGCAAAATCCTCGAAAAGGGTACCGGTACATAAAAAAGAATCACAAATACTTGTTTTTCGATAAATCCTAGACCAAACGCCTGTAAAATTACCGAAAAGCGTGTTTTTTGTTGTTGTTTTGTTTTTGCTATTTTATTTCATTTTTATTTTATTTATTTATTTATTTTTTGCTTGTCATGTTTAGAAAACCACTCAAATTAAATTGGGGTCGACCCAAACGGAAAACGTTCCTCTAAAGGGTCCACCAATCCGCTCCCCCTTGAAAATTTCCTGGATATCATTATGTACATATATTAGCCCGTATAATTTATTTTTAAACCAAAAATCTCATTTTTGGTCAAATTTTAGTATTGAGTAATCCATTCCTATACATTGCTTTCTATGTTATAAAAACTTAAGTAGTTCATGATAAATCTTTCTCGTAAAATTAAAATGACATCGCCGTCATGTTCAGTTTCTCTTTTGACATGTATATTTTATATGAATTTGATAGGTACTTAAAATGAGGAATTTATCAGGGTTGGCTGTACCCTTAACTTAGCTAAAGGTAAAGCGCACATTCAGAAGCATACCTGTTTATTTAATCGAATAGGCCCATTAAAAGTTTTCTGATCGATGTGCTCATATAGATGAATACGACTATCTTTCGATTGTGGACAAAATTGATGAAATTTGAATAGAATCGGACATATTTATATAAAATGAATGAACATGAAAATAAAATCCTGTTGGGTCAAGCGAAGACAAACAACTTTTCTTTCATGACTTTTCTTGAAGTTTGATATTTACTGAAAAAAATCCGAAAAACCGAGGGTCTATTTAGCTTGGATCGACAATAGTGCCATGCTCACCAACTGAGCAAATGAGTCAGATGGGGAAGAGCGTTCAAATTTATATCTATACCCCCGGTATAAAAAAGTTTTAAAGATCACCAACAAGGAAAAAAGCTATATTCATACGCGCAACACAACACTCCGCGTATGCTGCGCGTGTCACCTAGCCAATCAGAACGTAAGAATATAAAGTATGCGGAGTGGAGTGGATTTTCACAATACACTGCGCCTGTTGCATTCAGGTTTGCGTGGTGGGCGTTTAGTGCGTATGAATGTTTCATTGTTTTTGTCGGGTGATTATTTATTTAGTTTAGAGAAGTGTTGGATTTTGCTGGTCATATTGAAGGCCTTATTTCTTTTCACAAAAGATGCAATATTATTTTTCTGTCGTGTATGAATTAGATTAATAAATTTGCATTCCATAATGCTCGTTAAATGAGACAAAATCAATGCACTTGCGGTAAATTTTGATTGCAGTCCAATTCATTCGGCCCTATGGGCCTCGTAAAATTTTACGCATCAAAATTGACCGCGTGTGCATTGATTTTGTCTCATTTCACTCGCGTATGAAATGCGCATTTATTAACCTATAATCAATAAACTTTTGTCAGGATGATGGTCACTTGTCCTTGTGTATATTATGGTGCAAAAATGATATCCATTGCATTTATACTTTCTATACAGGTGTCGATAGATGTCAACAACCTACTGCCGCTAACTAGATAAACTGTCTAGAGAAATCAACGATGGGCAGCATAATTAAGTCCCTGCATTTGAAGGTTTACATTCAAATAATTCAATGATGAAATGTTAGGTTTGAATCTCCTTTATCCATTGATATCAAAATTATGGAAATTGTTCAAAAATATCACTTCATAATGACGCAATAAAGTATGGTCATCAGTGGTTGATCTGAAAATGTTAATTTTAGCCAAATATAATATGGATTTTTTTGGCTAACAGAGTCCTCTACAAAGTCGGTCTGTAGACAGAAGGTTCTAAGTGGGAGAAATGTGTTACTTTCTACAGTGGCCATGTAAAGATGACTTAATGGTCACATAATCAAATTATGTTTCTGGCTGTATTTCTTCTGGGTGATCTTTAAAAGTTTTTGATATCCCCTCGTAGGTCTTCAGTTCAAACCCTTTTCCTCTAACTTCTTCTCATTCGAGAAGCTTAGAAAGATGATATGGAAATTAATTCCAAACATGCAATTTATTTAAAATAATTTAAAATAAAATACAATAATAGTAAAAAGAAAATACATCAAAAGCAATAACATAAATATGACCTTCTGACTTTTGATATTTGATTGCTGGTAGCAATACCACTTGGTGCTCTAGTCTGTATGTTTAACTTGAATCTATACTTTACCTGCTCAAGTTGATAGCTATTGGCTGTTTTGGGATAATCTTATGTGGTAATCCCAATTCTTTATCACCTTCTCTGCAAACCCTTTGGATGTATTCCCTTTGGTCGTGTATCTGCGCAGATCAAAATTACATGAGATTGATATTTGTCAAAATACATTCACTGTAAGACATAGAATCAAGATCATAATCATCATGATCATAAAATATTCACAAAACAAATAGGATAATCAAGTACATATTTGATGCTTGTCAAAAATATGAAGTTTGCTTATGGTGACAAAGCTAAGAAAACAAAACATTTATGAAAGCGATTTGTTGCAAAATTAAGACCAGATTTCTAGGTCATTTTTTCTTGAAAACCATTTGCTCATTTCAATGGGGCATTATCAAAGGTGGGGATACTTTTTCCAAAGGTGGTTTTCACATTATTGAATGCAAAGTAGCACATCCTTTTTTAACAGTTTAATTTGGAGTCTTTGCACTGCAGTAGAGCTAATTTACATATTGTCACCAAGGATTCTTGCAAAATGAAGCTGATCTTACTGTTTAAAAAGGAATGTCGCTGACAGAAAAATGATTTTTGGCAACATTGTGACAATCATGGCAGACACGTGGAAAGCAGCATTACAGAGCTAATTATAGACTGCCACTCAGGGTGATTTATGTGGGATTCTTGCAAAAAACTAAAGTTCATCTAACTGATCAAAAAAAGGCTGCTGCTACCACCAAAAATAATAGGCTTATTGTTGCAAATCATTCCTACCAATACAAGTCACGCACGATTTTGTGTCCCTGTGAGAAAAATAAATCGTATCACAGTATTTAACAATCACAACAGACACTTGTAAACCAGCACTACAGAGCTAATTCTGTAGACGGACACTCAGGATGTTGCTGAAAAATCCCAAAATCCCCTACCAACTTCTTTATCTTTAAAAAAAAATTTTGTTAACCGGCAAGGATTAAGTTCCAACCAAGGAAATTTTATAGGGAAATCCGGATACGCCGCCATCTTGTGTCGCTCATGGAGCAGAGTTAGTGTACCTCTGGATATATTTGGAGTTTGGCCTGGCATATCCGGGCAGATCGCGTAAATCTTCATTTAACGGATATATAGCGTGTGAATTTTGTTTCACGTGTAAACTATGTCTGCATTTCAATTAGTGCGTATTGCGATTTGCTCTGATCAAAGTACGCCCATTTTCCCGCTAATCCGTTGTGAAGACTTGTTGTGAAGCGTGGTATGCGGAGCCGTAAAATGCATAAGGTAGAATAACTCACCCTCCATGAGCGACAATCCACGATGGCTGCCGTCCCATAGGATTTACACGCTGGTGAAATCAAAATGGTGGCGAGTACTGATTCCCCTTTTTAATTTCCTTGGTCCCAACATACCTGCTTATCTAATACAGCCTGGACCAGCGAGCATTGTAATCGCAGACATCTGCTTTCAGCCCTGTAGCTTCTTACGAAGTAATTGGACGAGAAATCAAAGCGTGGTCTTTGATACATCAGATTGGTCAGCACTTGGGTTAGGCTACGCTTTTCATGCATATCAAACACATGATGGTAGGACTCCAGATATACGTCAAATAGCTATGGAAAACAAGATTACAAAAAAAAAATCATCTACATCAGTGACTGCACTGGACAGGACTAATTAGTCTCATATAACACACACACAAAATCACACTTACGAATACACGTGGCATCGTTCCAAGCATGGTTTAATTTCTTAACTTAGCCAAATTTATAGAGCGCAAATAGTCCTATTGCCTATCTGATCTATAAGTGCGTTAAACATAGTAGGATAAAGAACAAGACCCTCTACAATTCCGGTGCCGGTTTGTACAAGCATTATATGTCCTGTTAAAATTAACCTCAATTACTATTTCCACAACTGACAATGCCTTGAATATTCCTACATTCCAACAAAATTGTGATATGAATAAACAAATGTTTTGCATTAAATATTGAAACCTTCTGTCCATGTTAATAACATATAGTTTTGAAAGTAGTTTTGAATGGTTATTAGCCCAATGGTATCACTTTGTTGATACTAGCATCCAAATGCATGGTAAAGGACCACACGCAGATCATTTACAAAATCAAAATTTATTCCACAGTACTTCCAAGGTCTTCATATAAACAAATGGAATCAGAATTTTAAGTGGAATCTTAAGTGGCAAAAACTAAGTTATAATGTTATTTAAGTGTTTTATATTGGCAGCTTCTAATTATTGTATTCAAATTTTGTCTTTACTCATACTACCCATATTTACAGCACAAGAGGAAACTCGTCAAACACGCTTGTTGTTCCTTGCTTAAAACAAATTCTGGTTTCAGAACTTTTCATGTTAGAGCAGCAAACCTTTGGAACAACTCAGTTTACAATGATACTCATTCAAAATTCAATTCTTTGTCCATTAGTCAATTCAAATATCTAATCGAGGATATATGAATTTGTTCCTTTTTGATTTGTTTTTTACATCACCAGTGTTGACTTTTTAAATATAATTGTAGGACACTCTTTAAATCTTATATATATCAATTGCATGTAAATATCTAAATTGTGTTTGATAAATGTGTATAGATGTATAATATCAATTGTAACAAGGCAGAAGAAGCTACCCTATATAATGAAAGTTCAAATAATAATAAGTCGTATCTGCAATGGCTGCCTTATGTAAATTTATTAAACACCTTATCACTAGAATGTGAAAAATCACTCAAAATTTCTCTCCCATATGTCAGTGGCTCTTGAAATGGTTCTTCAGGTGACCTGAAGAACCATTTCAAGAGCCACTAAGAGCGGTTCTTCAGGTGACCAGTGTCACCTGAAGAACCATTTCAAGAGCCACTGACCCTGGACTGAACATCATAAAGACTGTGCAATTCAAATTTATAACAAATGGCAGCTATTGCAGATACGACTTTCTTGCACCCACATGACGACTTTTAAAACCATCAACTTGAGATGTTTCTGTTTGCAATTACCTGTCTCTTGTTCTCCAAATAAGCAACTTCATTGGTCCATAGATCCAGTAATACTGCAAACCGATCCACTTGAGAATGCCCATAACTGGGTATATTCAAGTCTCTTGATTCAGGCATCTGAATAATGCATAAATGAATACATGTACACATTGCAACTTAAATATGGCAAATATAGCTATAAAATATTTGCTGTGAAGATACACGGTTATTTTATTATACCTACACATAATGTATCAATGCTTAGAGTAATATTATAAGATTTGCTTTAAAAATAGATTTGAGTTTTTTAAAACCAAGGAATTTTCATAGGGGAATCGGGATACGCCGCCATCTTATGTCACTCATGGAGCAGAGTTATTGTACCTCCAGATATATAGTTTGGCCCGATATCCAGGCAGATCGTGTAATTCTTCACTTGACGCATATACAGCATGTGCATTTAGTTTCACGCGCAAAGCGTGTCTGTGTTTCAGAGTAGCGTGTATTGTGACTTACTCTGGTCAAAGTACGCCAACTTTCCCACTAAGCCGTAAAATGCCTGAGGTACAATAACTTGCCCTCCACGAGCGACAATCCAAGATGGCTGCCGTCCCATAGGATTTACACGGCGGTGAAATCAAAATGGCGGCGAGTACCGGTTCCCCTTTAAAAATTCTTGGTTAAAACAGTTTAAATTGGAGAATTGTTGGGGTTTTTTAGTAAAAAAGGGCTACGCGGATGCGGAAATACCCTTAATTTTTTTTAATTGCATTTTTCGGCCACTATTTTTTTTCGTGGCCGCTTCGCGGACGTTTATTGATTTTTTTTTCCAGTAGTAGGAAATAAAGATGAAAAAAACTGAAAATCTCTCAAAAACTTAAGATTTAAAAAAAATGTGTTAAATTTGGAGTTTTTAAAAGCTATGCGTGCGGGAAGCTGAGACAGACTATTTTTTTTCTTTGGCCTTATGATATTTTGTGAATTTTCATCCCATGATTTTCAGTTCTATTAATTTCAGAATTGGCTGTTCTTAGTGCTTACCTGTTTGTAATATCCAGGTTTTCCATCATTCAGTCTATTGTTGCGATCTTTCTCAATAAAGTGAGTAGCAATTAGGAGTAGATCCTTCTCCAATGTCCTAATACAAAAATACAGAATGGTTAAATTGTATCTCAGATGACAAAAAGATTAATCACATGAGCATAGGAATTGCAAAAAGCTTTGGTAAACTTAACTATACTTTGATCAACACTAAATAGGTGGGAATTATGAGGCTTTTCTTCATCCGCAAGTAAACATAATCCCACTTACACGTGCGCCGTAGATACCAATGCTTGAGTCACACGTACAACACGCGCTGCGTCTCATGCACTTGTGCTGTGTTCAGCATAGACATTAAGTTTATTAACTACGCACGCGCTTATCTATATCAATTCACGATGTGAAAAGGCCTGCGTATTTGGTGTTGATCAAAGTATAGTAGTGGAAGGAAAAAAGCAATGTCAAAATGGCCTCGTCTGAACTTGTCCGATGGCAACCATGTTTAAACCTTCAAGTAATTACTATTAAAATGACTCCTAAATCAACTTACTTGAAATCCACCTTGGCAGCATCATAAATGACGTAGTAGCCTCTTTGGTCTTGTACATGGACTCGTCCTTCATTGATGGTGTAGAAATCATCATGATTCTCGACCTCACAGAACTCCATGAAGTCACTTTCACTAATCCTGTAGAATTACAAAAAAAAGTTTTTAAAATGTGTAAGAAGTTAGTAGGATCAATATAGAAAACTCAGTTATTACGAAATTTCAATAATACAGTTTTCGGACAAACCAAGCCTTACATAACCAAAACCAAATGATAGCTAACCAAATAGTATTACATTAAATTATATGATACACTAAATTAACCCTTTCACTCCGAAAAGACGCATGGGCATTTCTAGTTAATAAAGAAATACTTAAAATTTACAAACTTTAGGTTTACGTATCTTCAATATTAAGAACGTAAAACACATGAAATTTGGTACCGTTTGAAAGCTTACATTTTGCTCTATATTTTGAACACTAGCTATGCTGCATAGTACTCATTATATGGTAGTTATGATCATGTAAACATAGACTAGTGCAATCCCAAAAATGAAATTAGAAAGTAAATTCAGGGCTGAAAGGGTTAATAAATTTAAGTGTGTTGAAATCCCTTGACATTATTTCAAAGAGTTTCAACGCAAAAGGTATACTTTAGATCCCATCAAAAACTTCACCTGGGACCTGACCCTAACTCACTAACTGGGACCCGACCCTTACTCACTAACTGGGACCCGACCCTAACCCTTACCCTAAACATACCCTTATCCGAATCCTAACCCTAACCTTAAAATTTCTGATGGGACCTAAAGTATACTTGGTCTGTTTCAACCACCTAGAGAAAACCCATAAATAGTTCTATTGAAAAAAGACTATATGGATTCTGAATATGAGAAACAACTTTCACGCATGGACTAACGTGTGCATCAAACTTACATGCGCATTAACATATCACTTGCATTCTTAGTTAGCATTATGTTCTTGTGCATTTTGGTATAAGATTAATTACTAAATTAGGCCATTGGGCAAGAAAAATGTCATTATTCTAAAATTTATTAATACAGTATACAAAACAAGTTTACATTTTTCAGTTCTCTGGATGAAAACTATGGTCCTTCAGCAGGGCTGTGAGTGGATGTTTGAAAAAACAGTGACAAAATACCAAAAACAGGCTGAAAATAACAAAAAAAGCTGAAATTATGACTGTTTTGAAGGCATGAAAAAATCTGAAATCAGATTAAAATCTGAACTCTCACACCCCTGCTTCAGTGACTAAAGAGACCCGAAGTAAAATAGCTAAATTTTCAGGTCCATAGTTTTAACCAGAGATCTTCAAGTCAGTATATATTTGAATATTATACCAGGTGTCCCAAAAATTGTTACATGTAGCAAAATAATTGTATACAAAAACTATTGCAATTGGAGCAATTAAACTTTGAAAAATGATGCTCGTAAAATTTTGATACTACAGCATTTTCATTATTTGAGTTATTAACAAAGATAGATACATAAGTCAGAAACCCATTTATTCAAAATTTAACAAAATAGTACGCATGCTTGTTAAGTGTAATTTTTCCACTGATCATGTACATTTAATCAAATTTGGTTTAATTTTTCATAAACAACTATAAAACCACCTCTTCTTGTATACATATCTATATATTATGCAAATTAGGGATACCTGCATTCCATGCATTCCAGAACAAGTTGTTTACATTTAACCTGTCAATCGAACTTTGTCGCAAAAGTTGAACACTGAAATAAGCATATTGAATTTTCAAGCGTAACATTGATTTTGTAACAGTTTCAACTGCAAACTTTAAATTTGTGAAAAAATTAGATTGTTTCAATGATTATAAAATAGAAATCATTGATACCGTGTGACCTTGATTTTGTGGAAAAATGAAAATTGCATATTAAAATGTTTACTATTTTGCTGAATTTTGAAAAGTGTTTCAGGCACAGGTATCTATCTGTGTTAATTACTCAAAAAACAATAATGCTGTGATATCAACATTTCACAAGCATCTAGAAGAGGCATGTTTTATTATTTTTGCAAAGTTTGTTTGCTCCAACTGCTATAGTTTTTTGCATACAAACATTTTTCTACATGTAACCATTTTTGGGACACCTAGCTGGTATTATTATGTACTAAAGATGAAAAATTGTCAAATTAGAGAAAGTCAAGACTGAGTAATTAAACACATATTACAAGACACAAGATTTCTTTCTTTTTTGTGGCTATAAACTATCAAAATAAATAGGTGCTTTTGACACGATTAGGAGAAATAAGTCAAAGGTCGGCAATTATAAATTTTAATTATGTGTTACAACCTAATTAAGAATACTACAATTTACCCTAAACTTCATATTTAGGCTTGGCGTCCAAAGACATTTGCTCAGCGGAGTGGCATTCACTCTGACTTATTCGCTAAAATGGAGAGCGAATGTCGCTCTCATTGAGCGAACATCGTTTCAATCGATGAAAGCGAATGTCACTTGCTTATGTTGCAGTGGTATGGCTATTGAATAAACAAACACAAGAATATTCGGAGCGATCTTCACTCCAATTCAATCTGAAGTGTAGCGAATGTCGTGAAATTTGTTAAGTGAATGTCGCTTCCCGTTGGAGCGAATGTCTTTGGACGTCAAGCCCTATTGGTCATCTAATTCAACAGATACAATTCTTAAAATTTTCAATCAAAATGATTAAAAACAAAACACCTCACCCCTAAAATTCAGACATCATCCAATTGATCATATCTCTTTCATGGAAAATAGGTTTCATGTTGAATAGTTCTTTGAACTACTTACTTGAAATCTGCTGGAGTATAATGCAGGTAACTATGGTTACCAAGTCCTCCTCCTCCACCAAGACTGCCATCGTTTACATTGACTTTGTGATTTTGTTTTCTGTTTGGAAAAAATGGAGCAAACATTCTTTTTATTTCACTTATGTTGTGCAAAGGGTTTGACTGACATAAGAAAAAATTGTTATCCAATGGAAAACTAGGCAGATATTAAAAGCAATACTATAAAATCTTAAAAACAGGGAACCCCCTATCACCTATGACTTTTGATTTTTTTGTATGAATGGATTTGTTTTTGGTAAATATTGATACCTCCAAACCATTTGTTCAAAGGTTGCATACTTTTTGTGTTATGGCCATTTTGCTGAATTAAATTTGGGATCCCGAAATTAATTCCACATGTATTAGTATAGGAAAGTACATATGTAAATAAGGGACATTTTCATTATGATAAGACAAGATCAGAGTAAAACACACATATTGTTATTCAAAATTCTTCATCTTAAACTGTTTTAACTCAAATCTATTTTCAAACCAAATCTTATAATATTACTTTAAGATTATCGGTACAATGTTTTTAACTTGCTCTATATTCAAGTTACAATAGCATTGCATTTGAATTGATTTACCATACTAAGTTTTAAACAAGGGTTTGATGATATTCACATGACATAAGGTTGTTGCCTAGGCTAGTGGACTATAATGTAAGGTTCTGGTGCACTTATTTAGACCCAGGGGCCAAATATAATGTTGCAGGCATAGTGTGACCACAGTTTTTCAAAACAACCCTAAAGGGTGGAGGATTCTGAAGCCAAAATATACTCTTTTTCCCCTATCCACACCCTAAATCGGGATTTTATCGATACTGTTTTCACACTAGAGTTTGAAAAAGTACCCTATTTCTTGAAAATTGCCCCAAAATTGCTGTTTTTGGTACCCTAAATGGTGTCATCTGATACACCCTTCAGTCCTCAAAAACAACCCTAATTCACCTTTTTCTTGGTCACGCTATGCCTGCAACATTATATTTGAGTGGTACCCCCGGATTTAAACACAGCAATCTAGTTAGAAATGGCATGTATTTCTTACTTTTTAAGCAAATTAACCATTTCTTGATTCTTAAATCATGTCAATAACAACAACAATTATAATTCATGATCCTGTTATAATATTTGTGTCTACTTATTACCAAAATCATCAAAAATAGCTGTAAGTAGACATCTGGGAGGTTGAGAGGTCAGCGTTCATAAGCTTGGATGCATAGTCCCTGCGTGCTGTCATGCCATATACAGTGAATAAACATTATGCAATATGCGCTGTTTGTTTTACCCAAGGAATTTATAAAGGGGAATCTGGACTTGCTGCCATTTTGATTTGATTGCCGTGTAAATCCTATGTGTTGGCGGCCATATTGGATTGTCGCTCATGAGGGCGAGTTATTGTACCTCCAGCATTTTACGTCTCTGTGTCCCATATTTCAAGAGACTTCGAAACGGATTAGCAGGAAAATTGGCGTACTTTGATCAGAGTAAGTCACAATACACGCTACTTGAAACGCAGACACGGTTTGCGCGTGAAATTAAATGCACACGCTGTATATTCGTCAAGTGAAGATTTACACCTGGATATAGGGCCAAACTCCGAATATATCCAGAGGTACAACAACTCTGTTCCATGAGCGACACAAGATGGCGCCGAATCAAGATTCTATAAAATTTCCTTGGCTTTGTGACACAGGTCCGCATCTGACTATAGCTTTAAACACTATAGCCTCAACAATGATTTATTGGACAGTGTAAATGAAAATCCAGAGTACAGGGCCCCAATGTTTGTCAATGCAACCCCAACATGGATTTTTGTTTAAATTGACCAATAAATATTTTTTTGGCCTATAAATGAATCCCAGTGCTACAGTGGTTCTACTTACATTCCATTTTTCTGTTTGCTCTCCAATGACAGTCCTCCATCATTGATTGTCAAAGTCCTTTCAACAGATCTGAAGTAGTTCAGTACGCTCAAACACTGGTAAAGAGGAAACATAGGACTTTATAATCAACCATGCAACAAGATGCACTAAGTAGACACATATGATATCAAGAAAATCTAGATATGGTTATTATTGGTTCCAAACAATACTGGTTTCAAGCAACATTTGTTTCTTTGAAAAAACATTTACTATTATCAAAATATAATACTTGGACATGAATATTTAAAGGCTTACATAATACAACTGTGTGTGTGGGGGTGAGTGCATGATGGTGGGGTGTGTGTAAAAACACCTCCACACAAGAACACAACCACATACACCCCTACAACTAAGGATGCACATAGAAATAAGAAACCTTCATCTGTTTACAGATAGGTCCAAAAGCTGAGAACTGTATGAAAACATATCTGAGCTATTCACCCCAATAGATCCCCTTTGCATGTTCGGAGTGGGTCCACGGTTGCCGGAAAAATCGTGTTTTTGTACGCAGTTACAGAGTACTAAACACACACACACACACAATGTCCTCTGTTGTATGTGTAAGACTGTAAGCCCTCGTTTGGAGGCGATTTCATGTGGGGAGTGAGGGTATATGTATATGTCGTCATGTGAGTGCAAGAAAGTCGTATCTGCAATGGCTGCCTTAACTTATTTTTATTAAACACCTTGTCACTAGAATGTGAAAAATCCCTCAACATTTTCCTGCAATATGTCAGTGGCTCTTGAAATGAAGAACCATTTCAAGAACCACTGACCCAAGACTGGATTTTATAAAGTATGCAATCAAAATTTATAACAAATGGCAGCTATTGCAGATACGACTTTCTTGCACTCACATGACGATGTGTAACTTTCACAGATGCACCACAAAGTTCAGGTGTACCCAATGTCATAGTTCGGTTGATTGATGATTCTCAATGTCCTATGCTTGCAAAAATATGTGAACATGCGGTGACTGCATTCAGATTGTCATTATGTGAAGATCCAATCCCATTGGCTGGTATTCACAAAAAATGAATAACTTTACATTGATTCCATTGATGACTTTGTGAGTGAATTTAACTGCTGAAAATGAGGTATGTTCATAAAATTTAGAAAATTGAAATATTTTCTAAAAGTGGATTTAAATTAAAGGTGACAAAATTTGCAACAAAAATGGTGGTTCAACCAACTTTCTAGGGTAAGTACTTTTAAAGTTAGAGCAAAAAGAAGATTTTGCAAAATTGCCAAAAAATGTATGATCAGGGCCAGATTTTACAATGGTAACTTCTTAAGTGTGTAAGTCTATGGGGAAAATGTTTTATTTCAATATTTATTCCTTTTAAATCCTGTTACTAAATGAAATAAATACAGGGTTGTGTTTGGAAATGACCAATAAACAACATCTATTCAACAAGAAATCATGAAAGTGACGCTCATTTAAGCTAAAATGGTATAAAAATTTTGCATTGTTTTCTATGGGAAAATGAGCAGTGGCCACTTGTGACGTCACAAATGGGCAAACAGTTTTTGAAATGAAGGGTGCCATCTATTAGGCTTTTACTGAACTTGGCTATACTTACTGTTCTCTTCAAATCCCTCAACCTCAAGTGCCTGAGGTACAGGAATGACAGGTATCCTCCTTGTACCATGGTAGGATCGTGTTGGCTCTCATCATCATCAAGGCCTAATAACGTCATCACACTCATGTAGTTATACTGATCACCATCCCCGCCGCCGCCTCGCTTGCGTCTACTGGGCGCTGATGATGTGTTGCTTGCTCTAGAGTTACGACCACCAAAGCTCACATTGTCGGCATCCTTCTCATCAAATTCGGTCACTGCAAGTTCCTCGCTTTCTGGAGAGCTGTAAAGTCATGATGACAAAAACATACAATTACATTATGCAGGATAATATTATTTGTGATTGAGATTGGGTTCTTTAAATCAGCAGTGATGGACTTTGATTCATATAAATGTTCATAAGCTAAATTCAAAGAATTGTACTGTCAAATGAAGTTGAATGAAATGCAAGCTAACCCCAACACATCCAAACATATTCCCTTCAGGGTGCGAATTTAACTGCGCCGCAATGCCTTTTTGGATTGCCGTAATGCCCTTGAAAAATTAACCCATGTCACGGCCAAGGTGGCTGTGCCCTTTTTGGTTGTGGCCCCGGTGCCCTTCCTTTTGGTTGTGGCCCCGGTGCCCTTTATAGCAGGCATATCACTCGTGCACACAGAAAAATGACTGAGGTACAGGATTGTGCCTTTTTTTGACAAAATTTTCCCATTCAATGGCAATATTCCATTCATGTTTTTCAAGAACGGCGCATTTCTACCAATAGATACAATACTGCACCTTAAAAATCAGCCGCCCATGAGCCCTGTCTGGATGTGTGTTCTTTGTGTTGTAGACCCAAAAATAGGGGTGGCTTGCTCAACCTCTCGTTTGATTTTTTACATATGCGAAAATAAAGTAGACATCTGAAAAGCTGATAAGAAATCTTTCCTTTTGATTTGATATCTTTTTCATCCCAAATTATCCTAAATTAATCATTTAACAGCCGCCTAAACAGCGCGAGTCACTGCACAAAATTCTGGAATTAGCACCTGCGGCCGCCCGCTAACAACCAACTGCACTCCAATTTTTGGTGCATAATGGACGATTCCAGACCATTTTTGATGACATCGAAAGCTGTTGATGCTATTTTAGGGTTCGGGGAAACACCAAAACGGCGACTAGAAGTGGAAAAATTCGGAAAGGTAGACTCTCATTTATTTGCTAAACTACACAAAAATGTACTTTTTCGGTATTATATATTAAATTTGGACATAAATATGCAATTTGATGAACGGAAATGGGACGAAATTAAGCACCCTTAATTTACACACATAAACCCTGCCTAACTCCACATATACACAACTGCACTCCACCCAACCATGCTTGTGAACACCAATTTACACCTCACACTCTCTCACATTAAGCATAATACTTTCTTGTAACACATATCTCAAAGCTGGTGCTAAGATTTAATTGAACACACAGGATATGAATAATAGCAATTCTAAAAGAAGTATAATAAAAATAAAGAATATTTTTTTCAAAATCTAATCACGACCCGCAGGTCAAACTAAATAACAGCATAATTTTACAGGTGTTATATACAAAAAAAGTCTAAACAAAGTGTATAGACTCACCAGGTATACACTGTATGCAGCGCCCCGAGAAGGAGCATTTGCACAGGGGAGCAATTGGACTAAAGTTTCTTGCCCAAGGAAACAAGGAGACGTAAACCGCCTGGCCTGGGGCTCGACCCCACAACCTCTGTATTACGAGACCCGTGCTCTAACCGCTCAGCCACGCTCCCCTCTAACATTGAGATGTGCAATAACAAAAACATCACCTCACATATATTATGTGTTGGGTTTACACATTTAAATTTTACCCATGTATCTTGTATTATAATGGTTGTATACTCTCATGAATTTAATATATAACAGAGATAATAAGGTGTTGTTTATGATTATATAGTATACAAATATATACTGACTTGAAGATCTCTGGTTAATACTATGGGCCTGAAGTGACTACAATTGCTATTTTACTGAGGGGCGCAGCCCCGAAGTAAAATAGCATAATTTTAGTCAATGAAGGACCATGGTTTTAATCCAGAGATCTGAAAAAGTCAGTATATATTTGTTTTATATACTGCTTTAATAAATTTCATAATGTGATTTTTACTTGCCCATTTAAAAAATGTTATTATTCATGTTCACAAATCACAAGACGTATCCACTAGCGCTAAGAACGCTTGCGCACATCGAATTTTGATGACGTCAGCCGTAAATAGTCTTTTCAGACCCGTTAATAGTTCGTAAGAGCCGTAAATAGTCTTTTTCAAAAGAACTATTTACGGCTTTTCTCAAGGTGGTTCAAACTATTTGAAATCATGTGATCGTGTTCAAACCAATCAACTCTCTTAAATTTATTTATGTAGTATATAATAAGGTATAGACCCGGAGGGGGGGGCACTGACCTAGAAAGGTGATACGGGTATTTTCACGCCTTGACTGCTGCTCCCTTGACCACCATTTCAAGCACAACCTTTAGTTCGCAAGCCTTATTTTCAAAGATTTTCAGTTCCATAGCCTCATTTTTTAAAATATAGTTCCCAAGACCCCATTTCAAGCAAAATTTTGAAAATTTTTGCTTCTAGGGCTTGCCCCAAAAACTAGTTCTGAAGGGTCATTTTTTGGGTCCCTTTAGTTCTCTAGACCCCCTTTTCAGAGTCACTCTTCCGTTCCCTAGACTAGGGTTTCAGATATCGGGCCGCACACCCCTACCAAAACCAAAGTTGGGTGCCTAGATCCCCTCTAGACTTAGCAATGCCTTTTTGATTGAACCAAGTTAATGAGTTTAATCGCTTAATGGAAAATATCAACCAAATGTTGTTTTTGCATCAAAGAAGTTGTCATCATAAGCGGGGATTGGGTATAAAATGTCATGTATTTGATACTTGCGGATATTAGTTTAGGTGACAATGATGTGTTATGGAAACACAATATGTCTATCAATGTCTGTCAAACACAGTTTCATTCCTCGCTCCACCTCTCCTCATATTACATTATCAGACAATGTGTAACAGAGAACTTAGTACTCGAGTATTGTGTTGAAATTTAGGTGTGTCTTCTATATATACCTGGTCCATAAGGTTTGGATTAGTTTTGTCATTTCTAGGCTAATGCCGTAGACATTTCATATTTTGCATTGCTAAGCTGCTTTGAAATCTTTCTGTCCAAGACTCTTGGAGAATTTATAATGTTCTGGAAGCTTTGTTCATAAAATAATTGGTCATTAGGTTAGCAAAATTGTTTTCATTAAAAATTTTACATCATCCATTTTCAAGAAAAATGGCAGAGTACGTCAAAATGATACCTTACTCAAAGGCTTTAAGTGCCATCTTGTTTATACCAATTTTGTTGAATTTTCAGTTTTCACATTGCAATGAAGTTTCCAACAGCAATATCCAGCTTCAGATAGAACGTCTCTCTGGTTCATATTGTGTATTGGAAATGGATAATGACAATACAATCGATATCAACATGGAAGGCGCTGTCAACATCAGCAGTTATCATACTCATGCAGTCAACATCCGCGCTAATCAAACCCATACATGTAGTCTTCAAATCAAACCAATATCATCACCCAATATCCTGATTTCCCTGATAGATGCTAACATCGCTACAAATACAAATATGTTCCTGTATGTTGAACGTATGGATCCGCTTGATTTCAAATGCTCTAATAGATTCGTCATGTTTATGGAAATGCTTCCAGTGTGCCAAGCAAACTTTGGTAATGCAACAATTCAACTTCATATGCATGGGAATATTAAGATTCGTATCCAAGATGGTAAGGATCAGAGTGGTCGCATCGGATGTCCAGAAGATGTAAAGCAAGGATATTTGGTAGGTGCTCTTGAAGATCAGACATTAAGTTGCAAGGGACTGAAGGGATTTGATTCCATCAATATTTGTGTAGAAACAAGTTACGAGTGGCAAAGGGAAATTTTCTACAAATGGTATGAAAAAGAAGTCAAGATCACAACTAGGTGTGATATCAAATGTAAAAATAATTGCACCTGTGTTCTCTCAGATAGAAAAGTTATAATTTTGTGTCCTCAAAACACACAGGAATTTGGTCTGCTTTTCTCCGGAAGAAATGTTTCTTATTTAGATCTAAGCAAGAATAATATAAGTGCATTGATGAATGATACTTTCAAATTGATTGGTCCTCAAATTAGGTATCTTGACTTAAGTTCAAATTTGCTTGAAACTCTTCCACCAACTAGTTTTCTGAACTATGTACGCAATATTATTCACCTTGATTTAAATCATAATAACTTGAGAATGATAGACAGAGATCAATTTAATAATTGCTACAATCTTGCTTTTATTAATATGTCTCACAATAGACTAGATATACTAGATGTGGGATTATTTGACCAATTGCTTAATCTTATTAATCTTGACTTATCTGACAACACTCTAGTCACATTAGATGTTAGATTGTTACACAACTTGAAGAATCTAAATTACCTTTACTTATATTCAAACAGACTTGTTTGATGGCTTGAAGAATCTGATTTACCTTGATCTGCATTTAAATAGACTGGTTACACTTGATCTAGGTTTGTTTGATGACCTGAAGAATATATTCCATATGTACTTAGATTCAAATAGGCTGGTCGCACTAGATGCAGGCTTGTTTGATAACCTGCCACATCTGATTGACCTGTTCTTACATTCAAACAGACTGGCCATACTAGATATGGGCTTGTTTCATAACCTTAAGAATCTGAAAACGCTTACCTTATTTCGGAATAGACTGGTTACAGTAGATGAAGGCTTGTTTTGCAACCTGAAAAATTTGCAAAGTCTTGACCTCTCTGATAGTCCACTTGTTTCTATTGAGGCCCGAACTTTCTTCGGTTTGATCAAATTGGAAGAGCTATACCTAATGAATACAAGCCTCGCTCTATTGCATCATCGCATATTTCATGGATTGGTCAAGTTAAACAAGTTGTACTTGGACAATAACAAAGGCATTAGATATTTCAAACAGGGAACCTTTTCTGGATTAATTCATTTGGAACTTCTGACAATTTCTTTTAACAGATTGACCTTACTTCAGTTTCATCTCTTTGCTGATTTACAAAGTCTCAAAATGTTGGATTTATCGGGTAATAGACTTCAAAATGTACCCAAACTTGGTCATATGAAATCACTCATTAGAATTGACTTGTCTAATAATCCCTTGACTAAACTTACTGTTAGTATGACATTTGGCATTCAAAATAATACATCGGTATTTGTCAACCAGCCAGAAGTTTGTGAATGTTATTTTAATAGTTCAGATAAATGTTTTAACTCATTCAAACCGTCACCATATTTAACATGCGATAGGTTGTTATCATTCACTTCATTAACTGTTTTTACTTGGATTATTGGATTTGCTGCCATATTTGGTAATTTATTTGTCATTTGGTGGAAACGATTCAAGCAAACAAACAATTTAAATAAGGTTCAATCCCTCTTGCTCAATAACTTGGCAATGTCTGACCTTCAAATGGGCATCTACATGATCATCATTGCATCTGCTGATGTTTACTATGGGGAATATTTTCCAATGAGTGCTGAACACTGGAGGTCGGGTATTCTTTGCAGAATAGCAGGTACTCTTGCAATAACATCAAGTGAGGCATCCGTATTGTTTGTAACATTTATCAGTATAGATCGGTTTATTACCATAAAATTCCCATTCAGTATTTATAAGTTGGGGTTGAAAACCACTAGGTTGATAGCAGTAATTGTGTGGATGTTTTCACTGACTATTGGTTTGACAGCATCTATCCTGGCCGGCAAAAGCTCAAAGTTCTATGACAATTCTCATGTATGTATTGGTTTGCCACTGGCACAAATCATCTACCCGCAAACTCAAACAAAAGAAACGGAACATTTTCAGTGGTGGATTCGAGACACCAGGACTTATGAAGTTATAACACACTCAGAGAAACAACCTGGACTATACTTTGCCATTGCTGTATTCATTGGCTTTAACTTGTTTTGTTTCTTGTTAATACTGGCATGCTACATCGGCCTCGTCAGAGCAGTATTCAAAACTTCACGTGAAGCAAAACGACAGAAAGAAATGGCACAGGAACTCCGAATGACATTAAAGGTATCAGCAATTGTTCTGACAGACTTCTTCTGTTGGTTTCCAATCTGTGTTATGGGAACACTTGTACAAATTGGTTTGATAGAACTTCCCAACTCTGTATTTGCCTGGGTCATGACATTTGTTTTGCCCATCAATTCTGCCATAAATCCTTTCCTTTACACCATTGTGACTGTTATTAGTGATAGATGTTCGCAAAAATCAACTGTCCGCAGACAATTTAAAACCAAGTCAAAATATAACCGTAAGAGTCGCCAAAAGATAGCGGAGATAGAAACTGCCTTATAGACAAGGTGACTGCTAATGTCACCAACATTCACTTAACATAATATTTAACGGGGGTATGCATGCATGACAAAAGCAGGATGCTGTGTTTTAAAAAATATGATTAGGCCGAATGTGATACAGCACCCAACCATAGATATCTTTCGTATTGCATAAGAACAGGGGGTAATGAATTTATCACTTGGTGTAGGCATGGATCTTATTATTAAAACGTAAATTATACAAAATTATATTTTAAATTCACCTAAATTGTCTTCATAAGTGGTAAAAGTCAACCAAGCAATACGTTTTTGCCAAACAGGTAAATTATAACCGTATAACTTCACGCCTCGACTGCTGTAATTCCCTCCTAGTGGGCCTTCCTGAAAAAGATCTGCAAAAACTCCAAAGACTCCAGAACGCTTTGGCCCGTCTTGTCACACTGACTAAACACAGAGATCACATCACACCGGTGTTACAGGATCTCCATTGGCTGCCCATATCAAAGCGCATAGAATACAAGATCCTCCTTCTAGTATTTAAGACTTTCCATGATCACTCTCCTACATACCTTGCAAATTTGCTCAGCCGCTACATACCAGCTCGGACTCTCAGATCCTCATCTCAAGTCTCTCTTGAATTCCCTTCTCAGCATCCAAGAACAAATTTCTACGGACAAAGATCATTCGCTATCTCTGGACCCAAACTCTGGAACAATTTGCCTTCTTTAATCAGGAACGCTGCTCCAGTAATGACTACTAGTCAGTTTAAGCGTATTCTCTACTTTTTGAGGACTATTTTGAGTGACTGCATGTGAAATTAACTTTGCTATTTTTCTCCTAACATGATTCTGCTTGTAATAATGTGTATTTGTAAAATTGTTTTGTATATTTTAGTATGTACAGCGCTCAGCGGCTTTCTTTGTTATGAGCGCTCAAAAATCTCTCATTATTATTATTATTATTGCACAGTTTAAGGATAAGTTTGCGTGCGTGACTTTTGCAAGCGCGCAATAAAACACATCACGCGCAGTCATCCCTGCATGATAACTCTTTGATTATGCGGTCAAGGTTGTTTTTAGACTTAAAATATGTAATACGGCTATATATTAATTGGCTTTTGACCAATGGGATTCAAGGATTTTAGTCAACCAAGTGATAAACTATACTATTCAGCAGAGGGATATATATATATATAAGATCTTCCCACAATAAATAACAGTAACAGATCAGTAAGCATGAATGAACTAATGGAATGGTCAGTGAGGTCAATTTACTACTGCTGTGCATTTGTATGGGAAAGATATTGAATTTCATGCTAAATCAAATTGTATTATTGGTGTGAAAACTTCAAGCGACCAGAGATGTGTTTACATATTCATTGAGCTAGTAGTTTGACCTTTCTCACGGTAATTTTAATTATCTGGTCGCTTCAATAATAAATGTACTCTGTCAGATTTGAAACATGCATTTTACTGTTTATATTCAATAGGAAATGGTTCTCTCTGTGGGTTGTTTTGAGCAACTGATTTCAAATTTTGAATGGAATTATGGAAAGTACTTAAACACCCTCTGACTATTCAGTGAAGCTGGGTTTAACCCGATATAATGATAGTGGGTGATTCACCATGTTTAGCTACTCATGTATTAAGAGAATAAGAGCTATTAATTATTGTTCTACCTGTCATATTATATTGTCTCATAATGGATGGGCATACATTATTTTAGAAATAAAATGCCAATAAATCTCATTCTCAGTCACTAATATGAGTGTTTTTTGAACCAAAATTACAGAGCTGCCAACATTGGAATATTGAAATCAGGAAGAAAATGAATTTGAATGAGGAAGATCCAATCGAAGCGAGCGAGCCTTGACGGGTGGGG
>JXSR01S044558.1:152293-167677 GCA_000969725.1 Ophiothrix spiculata | reverse complement strand
ATTTTTAAAAGTTGCTAATTTCATTTTTTGGACTGTACAAACCAGTAGCGCAGACCTAAGGATCAAGATGAGGTGAGTTTGGTCACTGAAACTCACGTTTTTTTTCCCAAACCATATGCCATTGGATTCTAACCATCATCCATCAAGATATTGTTTTTGTTTTCATCAAAATTAATGATGAGAAACAAAACTTCAGATTCAACTGGTAGGCATTACTAGCCTTAAAAAACATCGCGCACCGTTATTCGTCCTCTGTGTGGTGTGGTACCTGCGCCATGTCTTTAATGCCAGTAATGACTACCAATTGAATTAATGTTTCTCTCGTTTTATGTCGTTTTTCATTATTTATAACAATGAATTAATGAAAAAATAATGAAAAAAATCCATATCTTGATGGATTTGCTTAGATACCAATGACCGCGTGTTCCAGTGACTAAACTCACCTCATTATCATCCTTACTCTTGCGTTACTGGTTTGTACAGTGCGAAAAATGAAATAAGCAACTTTTAAAAATCGACCTCGAGGGTTTTAAAAGTTCATAACTTCAATGTTTCTCAGTCAATTCTCAAAAATAAGGTGTCAAAGGAAAGCTGAAATTTCAGCGCTTGTACACAAATTCTTTAAATTACGTTTTCGAGTACCGTATTGGCTCACGAGCCATTTTTTCGAGGTGAGGCGATACTTTTTTTGGGAGTCTTTAAATATCAAATATACACATAATTATACATATCAATCAAAATATTGTTATCAATAGCTGTAAAAATATTCAAAACATGATACCAATAATAGCTAATAAAATTGATACCATTAAATTGCTTCCACAAGAATCAATGATGCCCTACTCTGAAATACGCTTTTTTGTTCAAAAAATTATAAACAAATTTTCTAAATAATAAAATATCAAGCAACAATAATAAAACACTCAGAATATTCAATATATATCATAGTCAGAATAAGTGAACGTCCAACACAGACGAGCAGTTAAATCAGCCTCTTATTGTTTATTTTTACTTTTTTAAATATTGCAATGTGATAAGAATAAAAATGACAACTAAATTAACTGACCTCAGTATCTACAACTCAATTAAGATCCATTAAAAGTTGTCATTTGGTTAAAGGCTCAGTTGTCTTTTGAAATAAAGCTTTGCTGGCATTTTGTGAATCTGCAAAAAATGATTTTTTGCAAAATTATGACCTTTGCCAGATGGCGGTGGCCATGCCTCTTTACTACTGTATTTGACCGAGTTACCTTCCGCAGTGTTGCTCGTGTAAATTTCATTATGTTTAAAATGTGCATCAAATAAACCAGGCCCGTAGCCAGGATTTTTTCACGGGGGTGCGGATTTTCAAAAAGTGGACCTTTTGGAGGAAAAATTTTCGTTTTGGTCGACCCTAAAATAATTTTAGTAGTTTTTTAGCAGTTTTCCAAGCATTTTATTAAAAAACGACCTACATTTTGCTTGTTTTGGTGCTTTAGGTGTTCTTTTGGTGGTCATTTAGTGAATTTTTGTGGACCTTTTTTGTAAATTGTCAAATTTGGGTGGGGGGGGGGGGGATGCGACGCCCCCACCGCGCCCCCACCGCACCCCCCCCAGGCTTGAAATAAACTTAAAATTACTCAGCTACGAATGGGGTTCACGCGCAGCAGATTTAGAATATAATAAAGTGTATCATTATAGACCATCTCTATAATTGACATACTCCCGCCGTTGATGGGGTAAATCCACAGAATCGGACGGGGTGCGGAACTCAAAGCGAGAGCAAGTTCATCATATTTATCATACTTGGCCTCGTTGTGAGTTCCGATTCCCCGTCCGGTTCTGTGGATTTACCCCATCAATGACGGGAGTATGTCAATTATAGATATGGTCTATAGGAGCACTTTTGTTATTATTTGAATTAAGGTAAAAATATGATCTTTGTAACATTTTTAATATCAATGCGCCAATAGAAAGTGCACTTAAAATGCATCCTAAATTTGCGTTTTAGAAATCCCCAGTGCCTAAATTTACTAGCATCTACTAAATCGTGGCCGCCCTCGCCTGACCATTGCATGTATTTTCACTTGTAGCACAAAACGCTGACTTTAGGACTGTTTGTGGTGGACAGACACAAATTGTTGTGTGAGTGCAAGAAAGTCGTATCTGCAATGGCTGTCATATATTATATTTATTTAACACCTAAATACTAGAACGTGAAAAATCCCTCAAAATTTCCCTGTCATATGTCAGTGGCTCTTGAAATGGTTCAAAAGAACCATTTTTCAAGAGCCACTGACTCAAGACTGGAGTTTACAAAGTGTGCAATCCAAATTAATGGAAAATAGCAGCTATTAAATATATTTAATATATAATCTTGACTTTGTGCATTTAACTGTCAGAATGAAAGAGATACTAGTATGCACATAGCTTTTCTTCAGAACAATTGTGAGAACATGTCCCGTAACTTGAAAACTTTTAAGGCTGGGGTAGACCTTCAACTAGCATAAATGTTTTTTGTACTCGAACTCTCAAACTTATTGCATAAACCATGTAAAAGTATAAACTTTTAGAATCAGATTTTTACCCTGAACATATTGGTGATGATACGTTTGACCAAAAATGTTGATTTTGGCAGAAACGCCAAAAACTATATTTTTTGCCCCACAAATTTCTGGAAAGCCTAACTAAAATTTGAATAGGTGAAATTTTGAACTTTTTTTGCTTGTTGGAATTGAAATCCTTCCAGGACATTTGTTTCTGGATTCAAAAAAAGCAAAAAAGTTCAGCACAAATACAAAAACTGTTTATGCCATTTCAAGGTCTACCCCAGCCTTAAGTATAAAAGTTTATTAAAATACTCTTCCTAAATCAACTTTAAATTGCCATCTTCAATGTCATAATAATACAAACCAAATCCTGAAATATTTCTTGAACAATTATAAATCTAAAATTGATGATGGATTATACTTAGGTACTACTGTAAATTACGTACCTTCAGATGTACTTTCAGATGTGCTACATCCGTCGTCAGCTGATCTTGTGCTGTGAAATTTCTTCTTGGTGATGACATCATAAGATGACAATGACGTCATGAAAACTTGAGAATGTTATTTTGCTCCGCCCCTCTTTTGGAGCAAGGTGTCCAAGATGGACTAGTTCAGGCCTTTATCTCTGTTCAGGTTCGGTCCTTTAGTGTTGATATGTATGGCCTCCAGCACCCGACAAGAATATTATTTTGATTCTCTTTTGAGCACTTTGACACCAGTCCAATGAATATTGTGGCCACCACTTCTTACTCAAAAGGAAGATGAGCGCAGACTCCAAACACTTGAGAAGACATGTCTGCGAAAAATAATGGGAGTCAACCGACTTGACAAGATCAGGTACAACACAATTTGTCAAAAAAGTGGGCATCAAAACAGATATAATAGAACTGGTAGCCAAGAAAAGACTACGCTTCTTTGGCCACATCAACAGAATGCCAAACTCAAGAATGCCAAAGATTGTGTTTGGTGCCCAAACACTTGGTGCCCAAACACATGGGGAAAGGCCAAGGGGCAGGCCAGCAAAGAGATGGGAAGATTGTGTTGGGGCAGACACCAAAGCAAGAGGACTAAACTCCCTCTCAGAAGCTGTTCAACTTTCCAAAGACCGGAACAAGTGGCAGGAAATCATGGAGCAGAAGCCATCAGACAGACCTGATCTGGTGCGGACGGCTTAGGTCAAGGTCACTTCTTACAACATATTCTCTGACATTGTACACATCTGGAAGTACTTCTTAAGGTATGTAATTTGTGCAGAAGTATAATCCATCATCAATTTAGTTTCTACCACTACGTATGAATCTCCACCTTTATAATCATAAATCTGTTTCCTCATTTTTCACACCTACTATTGACTTCCTAAACATAAAAATGCTTTGCAGAATAATCAAGTCATTTAAAGATTTTGTAAGCATATCCAAATTCTTCACACTTCTATATTGCACAAACCAAGCTTATAGTCAGGGGTTAGGGCTTGGGTGAGTTACAAAATTGCAATACGACCACTAGTATGACAGCAGCATAAAATATGATATTTCGTTTGGCTCATCTTAATTTTTAAGATTTTAAGCTAATGCATGTTTTTTTGTCAATAGTTAATCATATTTCAAGTTTTATCAATTGCATTTCAGAATCGCATTGAAGTTTGCTGACTTAACAGTTTGTTTATGGTGGACAGTCACAAATATGTGATGGCTCACCCCGAAAGGGGGGACTTTGCAGATGATATCGACTTTGATTTTATCATTTCATCTGTTGCAGCATTTTCTAAGCTTAAAAATGATACCTTACTTGTTGAAATTGATCAAGGGGATCAAATTTTACAACAGAAAATCTGCTGGAAATTCTTATATTTTCTTTATTTTTTGCTGCCTATTTTCACCTGGTTCTTGAAAACTGTTCAGTCGCAAAGTCCCCCTTTTCGGGGTGAGTCATCACATATATTGTATTCAAGTATAAATTTATAGCTCTACGTGAGATCACAATAGATCAGCATCTAATATCACATGGGACATGGGATAATCTAATTTCCGCACAATTAAAAACGTTCAAAAAACTCGTTTTTTTATATTAAACGACCTAGAATTATCAAAGATTCATACTAGTATAGGTAACTTATCTATTCAATATGAATAAATCAATGTTTCTTTAAATATTTGATCTTCCATTGCTATAAAAATGGCTGATTTCATGGACCAAATACATAAACACCACAAGTACAAATCTTATTACTATGTAACTAATCAATTTTTCATAACCTCATTATTACCTTGTAACAGGGTAGATATTTTCAGGTTGTAAGTTTTAAAACAAATGCGCAGAAATGTAAATAAACTCAATTTTTTTATGTTCAGACGAAAGTAGTAATTATACTAATATGCATTTAATGCCATATTTTGAAATGCAATTAATACAATTCCGGAATTGTTATTTTGATAATCATACAATATTGATTCTGTCAAAAAATGATGAAAATCGGATAAACGCCTTTTGAGATATGGCTGGATAAAGGTTTTGTGCGGAAATACTTTAGAGCGGCAGTGTATTGAAAGAAAGATAACCTTAGTCCCCCCAAAAAAGGTGAAATTTACTCAACATAAGCATACCTTCACCTTTTACCATCTATATTCTCCTTTTTTTAGAAAGATAATAGATTCAACTAAATATATTTTCTGGAATAATTGTTTCAATAGAAACATTGCATTTTCCGGTTTTTCACTTTTTGCGGAAAAAGTATTTGCTGGATAAATTAAATGCCTCTAAATTGAAACATGCTGTCAGTCAGTAATGTACCAAAGGAGAATATGTGATAACTCACACCGTAAAGGGGGACTTTGCGACGATCTGCAGACTGAGATATCAGACTTTGAAGTTGAGAAGTGGTAAAATTTTCATCTGGGGGTGAATTTGAGATTTTGTGATGTTATGAATCTTCAAAGTTTTAAAAATCTTCCTACCAAGCCGTTTTCTATAAAATTGCGAAAAGAAAAGATTATTTTATGACAATTTTATAACACCGTGTCAATCTCCTTTTCGCAATTTTGTGATCGGAAGAAAAAAATCCTTGAAAACAGCCGTTTTCTCAGCTCAAATTTTCACTTCTCTGACCGACTGTCCTAGGTATATAATTAAAGATATGTATCTTGACAATGTCTGTGTCAAATTTGACGATGATTGAGTGCTCCTAAGTACCCGTTGCTAAGGAGCTTTTGTGTATAGTTGAATAGTAATCAATAAAATTGATGCTTTCACAAACCCAAACTTTAAAGCCTGTTTTCTTCAATTGCTATTTTTGAAAAGTGATCGACACGCTCTTACTAAAATAGCCATATCTTCGGAACGGATTGTTGTATCGAAATTTTTGAGGTACCAAATTACTTGTGAAACTCTAAGTTTTCACATGATGCCAAAAACTCAATTTTGATGTCGGAACCAAAGTCCCCCTTTCGGTGTGAGTCATCACATATGAAAAAATGGGAAAAAAAGTAATGCTGCGGCAAAATATTTCAATCTTGTACATAAATAATGATTAATGATCTATACATTTTACAATCAACATTTGAACAACTTGATTCTCTTTCAATATACATTCAACATGGTCTTGATACCTCTAGGTACAAAATATAAAATGTTAAAAATTCTTTTTTAATTTACAACATGTATCATAATAATCTTTCCCTCAACTATACACATTTGTCATAAATTTCACATAATTATAAATATAACCTTTTCTACGACATTGAGTAATAAAAATCTTCTTGCTTAATGTAACTTTTTTAAGATTAGAAAATATCTTGCTAAATGGAACAATACATCTGTCACTGAGTGATGATATTCCTACCATCACACACATAGTCTATTAATATTTGTATCAACAACTTGTTTTTTCTGCATTACATTATCTTATTACACACAGGGTAAATATTTTTTTCTCAAATTATAGCAACATACAGTAGAAACTCGTTAACACAAAATCCTCGGGACCAAGAGTGTGCTTTCGTGTTAAGCAAATTTCGAGTAAACCATAACCGATCGCCGCCAGTAAAAATCAAATGCATTGTATATACTGGTGCTGATTCTGCACTGGCTCTTAGCATGTGACATCTGTAAGCTTACTTAAAAGCCTAAACATCAGGAAAATCTCACGGACAAACATGTTTCAATGAAATATTGTATTAAAAGACTAATCGCTAACTTTAAACATCAAATTTTGCCGCATAAAATTCAAAATTACTAACTTAAATCAAGCGGTCCAGTGCCACGAAACATCGAAATCGGCCATATTGGTCTAGCCACCAGACTTGCCGATTTTCATGTAGGGGTGTTTTCGCGATATTTTTAATTGTACTTTTTGTACAGAGTTTTCATGTTATCTTTCGAGGACGCAATGTAAAATGTACAGTAGGGATGGCCACTTGCTTACGGCTTAAGTGGATTTCGTACTATTTCTTTTGTGTTAAACATGAAAAATACATGATAAAGCAATAGGGAAAAGTCGGGGTTTCAAGTTCCTTTCGAGTTACGGGGTTTTACGGGTTATGCGTTTTCGAGTTACCGAGTTTCCATTGTAATAATATTTTTCACATCATAAAAAGGATACTTTCACAAACTTGAAATATGTATGAGCATAAATGCATTGTATCCATTAAGCCGGCATGGATAAAATATAGTAAAATAAACATACCAGTATACACGTCTTACAAAATAAGTAAATACAAAATCCTTACACACTTATTACTGCACACAAAAACAAAATTATATTGATATAAATAGTTCTGAATTGGTTATCCTGGTAAAACCACAGAGCTTAAAAGGAACAGTTGTTCCGCACCCCCACAAAAAAGTCTTGAGAGAGAATATACTGTGACATTGTCAATGTGACAGTGAGTGGTAGCTAATATGTGATGGCTCACCCCGAAAGGGGGACTTTGAAGATAATATCAATTTTGATTTTATCATTTCATCTGTTACAACATTTCTAAATTTCTAAGCTTTAAATTAAAATGACATCTTACTTGTTGAAATTGATCAAGGCAATCATATTTTACAACAGAAAATTTGCTGGAAATTCTTATTATTTTCTTTATTTTTTGCTGCTTATTTTCATCAGTTTCTCTAAAAGTGTTCTGTCGCAAAGTCCCCCTTTTTGGGGTAAGTCATCACATATAATAGACCATATCGATAATTGACATACTCCCGCCCTTGATGGGGTAAATCCACAGAATCGGACGGGGAACGAAAGTCAGAGCGAGAGCAAGTAGTGTGTTTATCATACTTGGCCTCGTTCTGAGTTCTGATTCCCAGTCTGGTTCTGTGGATTTACCCAATCAACGTCGGGATTGTGTCAATTATCGATATGGTCTATATCATGACAGGTAGCATTAGAGAAATGTTCATGATTCTTGGCATTTCGTATATCAAAGACTGAATACTATGATGACGCAAATAGTCAATAGATTATACTTTTAACACAACAGTCATCGTTATGAGTGCCAGAGAGCCATATCTGAAATGGCTGCCATATATTACTTTTTTTTTAACACCTTATCACATGAATGTGAAAAATCCCTCAAATTTTCTCTGCCATATGTCAGTGACTGTTGAAATTGTTCTTTATGTTATACCATTTCAAGAGTGGACATTAGGCCAAAAAAATTAATTGTTGTGTTGCCCTCAAGTAGGATTTCTGAAAAATTGAGTCGGTCGGTCGGAAAATATTTTTTAAAAGCACCTAATGTACCAAATTTGGGTGCATTTTGCACTATTTTTCAAAATATTTTCTCAAAACACACCCAATCTGAGCAAAATTGGGTGCTTTCCCGACCCTATTATTTTTTTTTTTTAATTTTTGATTAGGGTTGGCCGCTGAGGGCAACATAACAATTTGGTTTTTTTTGGCCTTATACAGTGTGCATAGATAATTCCTCACTGTTCATTTTAATTTATTGACCTTTGAGAAGTTTTTTCAACCTCTCATGGTCTTCAAATGACAACAATACAAGTGACCATGCAATGCAAATTTTTGAAAAATGGCAGCTATTATAGCAGATATGACTTTCTTGTTCTCGCATGACAAACTGCCACTATCAAGATCAAGTAAGGCCTTTGAAAGTTGATTCCCAGTTTCCCGTTTGCAGCCCGCGTCACATTTTTTCGGCCGCGTCGCCAAAGCCAAAATCCCCAAATAATTCATTATTTCATTTTTTGCAAGAAAAGTACATTTTTGTTGAGTTTTTCATGATTTTAAGGATGGTTTTTGATAATAAGGTTCCTCCAACGGCAACGAAACTTCATAAGAAGTCAAATACTCCTAAAGAGGTACAGAGGCTCATAAGTTACCCCGGGATTTACTTTAATTTCAGTGAATAATGAAATGGGGAGAAATAATGAAATGGGGAAAATAATGAATAATGAAAAAGTCATCTCGACACAGCTGAGAGCTGAATGCTATGGGAAACTGGGAATTAACTTTCAAGGGCCTAATGATACTATGTTCAGCACATTTCTCAATGATAATAAAGTAGCACTCTACATACTGACCGTTTCTGGTGAAATATCTTATGTACTGACTTGTATAGATAATTCCTCACTGTTCATTTCCATCCATTGACCTTTGAGAAGTTTTATCAACCTCTCACGGTCTTCAAACGACGGCAAAACAAGCGACCACGCAATTTCTGGCGACACTGGACTTCTTCGTTGCCCATCTGTGGTGGCGCTATAATAATCACAACTGATATCCACGTTAACTTCCATGACTTCGAAAACAATACTCACATCATGAGAAGAAAAGTCGCTGACCACTAAACGGCGAAGATTTTCAATAGATTGTATTTCCTGGAAGTCATATTGTGCATTATCGGGCAGCATTTTGGAGAAAGATGGCAGAGGATAGCTGACATGATCTTCCTTGCATAGAGTGAGGTGTCCGTTGGTGATTATCAGAGTCCGTTGACATTTCTCATTCTGTTCTATAGGTTCTTTGATAGTGATTTCTCCAGCGGCCATATCGCCGTTACCAATAATTTGAAACACTGGCATGTATAGCAGGATATTGGTTTCATCAACCGTCGGTTTCTTATCTTTGATGCTGTCCACTATTAGATACGTCAAATCACCTATGGTTTCGTCATTAGGATAACAAAACTTGACATTACTCGGATGAATGTATTCCCAAGTTTCCGACCGATTCCTCTGAGGTTTGTAGAAATCAATACCAGGAGATGCTTTTTGGACTGCTTTAGGAGTTGTAGGAGTGGTGCTCTTTGTGGGAAGGACAGACATCAGATGGTCTCTGAATTCATGCGTCAGTTGCAAGCTGCGAGTAATCAACGTAATGGTATTCTCAGACGATTTGCCCGTCAGACGTATCTTTTGATCAAATAATCCCACCGTAACTTCCTCTAAATCTGTCAATTTGATCATGGTCTGACACTTGACTCGTTTCTTCGGCACTGCATCTCGTGGACAGTGAAGAGCGCCACCCGCATTTCCTTGAGACACCATTCCCGAGTGATTCTCGGTTGACTTGGTTTGCCATACTGCAGAATCACTCTTCA
This sequence comes from Ophiothrix spiculata, assembly GCA_000969725.1. NCBI lineage: Eukaryota > Metazoa > Echinodermata > Ophiuroidea > Amphilepidida > Ophiotrichidae > Ophiothrix > Ophiothrix spiculata. The sequence goes on along the minus strand of JXSR01S044558.1, from coordinate 157,593 downwards.
TCCTTCTATGCCCCAGGGCTGTTGGAGATCTTATCATCAAACATTCATCCGAAACGACATAAACCGCTTTATTGCTAACCATGACGCACGACATTACCTCTTTGAACGGCGATAGAAACGATATCACTCCTGTCCATGCGATGTGATCCAGCATCTCCAATTCTGTGCTGATATCTGCAACCTTCTCGTGAAAGTATTGCACCAGTTCTATACCATCCATGACAGCAACATTCTGCAATGACTTTGATAAAAGCATCTTAACTTTCTTATTACAAGACGCAATATGATCCAGCACGGACTTATCATAATCAGGTAGGACTACTTTTGGTGAACTTGATCGAGGTTGGATTTTGATTTTCAAATTCTCCCGTTCTTGCTGCCTAGCAACAGAATCAACAACATCTTGTGGAGGCAAGGAGGATGACCCAAGTCCAATGGTAGCATCAGATGTCAAATCTTTACCATGCTGTGAATGGTCACCTTCATCGAGTGGAGCTTTCAAACTATCAGATCTCTTCAACACCGATTTGACAAACTCCAAAACCGCTTTGATGTCTTCAGGACCAGTAGTCAAACCACCATCGGATTGCACGGGCGAAGACTGCACTTCCTGTAACACATCAGTAGCAGCTTTCTTTTCCATAACACCAAGAAACTGCTGCTGTTTTTCTGGTGCCATATTCACGATAATAGCCAGTGCTGATAGTCCGGCTTCAGCAGGTGGCGTCTCTCCAGCCTGCCGATGTCGCGGACCAAAAGTGCGCAGATGGGGTCCTTCGTAGTAAAACACTACGCTCATAGTGTCCTGTATGGTTGTGATACCTCTAGCACGATGCTTTTCAAGTTCTTTACAGATCTGATTGGCTAATGTTTTTGGACTGATGACTTCTTCTTTACCGGATACTACTAGGGATTTGCTGGGACTGGGAGATAATCCTGGGGATGCAGCTCTTTCAGGTGTCAGATATCTACAAAGATAGAAAGAAGAAAAAATTAAATTTACATACAGTATGAGGGAACGAATAATAAAGTGACACCGACATGCTTGTAAAAGGTAAGAGGTTACTGAATAAGGATTACTTTAAAAGAAACCCTTTTTCATGAATTGGCAAATCTTACAGATTCTCAAGTAAACAATTTTGCCAAATTCTTACTATTCTCAATCTGAATTTTTCATTTGGTTGCAATTCAATTTTTCAAATTTATTCTTCCGAAAATTAGCAAAATTAAATTGCCCATAGAATTATCTTTTTTTTTTAACTTTTCCACCAAGCACACGCTTCGGTGCTCAGTGCTTTTATTATTCATTATTTTTTTACAAGCATATATTACGATAATATCTCAAATATTTTTTTTTTCCATACCCATCTTTGAAACTTAAAACAAAATAGATTTTAAAATGCAAGCACTACATATTCAAGCTTATACACAAAAACACAGTTATGAGTTCCGGTATTTACCATTAAACCGGTTAAATATCTTGCATGTTGAACACACTCCATTTACTGTTATGCTTAAAGACAGTATTATTTTTAATAGCATGTTGTTTCTCCAAATTGAAATTAAATTTCAACAGTTGTTTAAAATATATTAAATTGGCATTATAATGGCCAAATCTACTTCCATAGATCATTCGTTTTACTATGAGGACACATAAATTCAACACAAGATCAGGGTCTTGAGGATAAACACCCATAATGATTGATTCATAATCAAGGTTAATTTCTTTACCTGTACATTCTTTCCACCATGTTTGAAAATCTGTCCAAATCTTTTGGGCTATATTACACTCATAAAAAAGATGTCTGACTGTTTCAACATGAGTTTTACATAAAAGACATAAGTTGTCATCAACAATATTCATTTTATATAATCTAGCATTTGTCATCAAACATCTCATGAGAATCTTATATTGAAAAATCTGCATCTTAACCTCTTTACTACATAAATAAGGCAATTTGTAAATATATTTCCATTGGTCATCCTCAATATCAAAACTTTCTAAGTGCACTTTCTGTGAGGAGGGGATTTCATAAAACTTTTGCATAAAAATCTGATAAGTATCTTTTGTAGTCATGGCATCAAAGTTGGTATCATCATCAGTGACAAAACCCCTCTTCACACAGGAATTTCTTTCAAAACCTTGTCTTAAAACTTGCTTCCATGAAACTGGAATTGCACCAATGATACTACGCCAAAGCATAAAGCAATGTTTTGAAACTCCCCGCTGAGTCCAACAATTAAATTGAATGACATTTCCATTTTCATAAAACAAATCACTTATAAGTTTCATACCGCAAGAAAACATATTTTCATTAAACATACATGGTTTCTTATCAATCATGATATTACTGTTATTCCAAATACATTGTGATGTTGGTGAAGACTGATCAGGTTTGATGAGATCAAAATAAGAAATTAACACCTGTTTATAAAATGGTGGAACATGTTTCCAAAGACTCACAACTTTTCTATTGGCATTACAATAAAAGATGAATTTACCACCATATGGCTTTATAAAATTTTCAAAAATATTCTTCCACGCAGCACTATTATTCTCATCATTGTACCTTTGAATCCATTTAATTTTGAGTGCATTGAACATGGAATTAATATCGATCATTTTCAAGCCACCTTGCTCAATATTACCGACAATTGTTTTTCTTTTAATGAAACCTTTACCTCCATTCCATAGGAAATCATACAACATTTTTTCAACCTTATGGGTAATGTAAGTTGGTACAGAAATCACCGAGGCCAAATAAATAAATTGAGAAAGCCCAAAAGTTTTGATCAAAAGAATTTTACCAGCAAGGGTCAGGTTTCTAGTCTTCACTAAGTTCAAAATAGTTCTCAACTTATCTATTTTTGGAACAAAATTTTTTTCCTCAGCACACTCAACTTTATAGGAAAAATAAACACCAAGAGCCTTGATTGGTTCTTCAGGCCAAAGAACATTAAAGGGCTTATCCCTGCAAAATCTCTTAGACCCAAGCCACAGAGCCTGGGACTTGCTAACATTCAATTTGAGACCTGATATTTGACCAAAATCCTCAAAAATTTTCAACAAACAACTGACAGAATTTTCATCTTCCAACGTACATGTGGTATCGTCCGCATATTGAATTATTTTAATTTCAGAGTTATTTACTGAAATACCTTTAATTCTTGGGTCACTTCTAATTTTACATGAACAAATCTCAATCGCCAAGATAAATAAATAGGGGCTCAATGGGTCACCTTGTCTAACCCCCCTACCTACAGTAAAATATTTAGATGTCATACCATTATTCATAATACAACTACTAATATTTGTGTATAAAGTTTTAACATAATTAACAAAAGATACCCCAAAATTCATACGATTTAAAGTTTTATACAAGAAATTCCACTCAAGCGAATCAAATGCTTTTTCGAAATCTAAAAGTAACATAATACCAGGCTTATTTTTTAATTTTGTGAAATCCATAATATCGGAGATGGTTCTTACTGACTCACCAATATTTCTCCCTTTCACAAAACCACTCTGATCGCTGTGAATTAGTTTAGGGATAACCTTACACAGTCTGGAGGCTAATACCTTTGAAGCAATTTTATAATCCACATTTAACAATGAAATGGGCCTCCAATTTTTCAACTGACATCCATAGAATTAGTAAGAAGTAAGATAATTCTTCATAGAATTATCTTACTTTGCAGTATTTACGAGCATACAAACAGAAATTCTAAGCTAGTTTTTTTGACTACAAAATAAAAAATTTTGACTACAAAATAAACAAAATAAGCAAGATGATCTAATCATTTGGATACTAATGCCTGTTAACATTCTGGCTTGTATCGGTACAGTTTAGCTCCTACACTTTTCTTTTTTTATGACAAAAGTACTAAGACTCTTGGGCAAAACATGACATGATTATACCAACTTTTGCCTTGCTTGGCTACATGGGTTGTTGACAGAAAGTGTAATTTTGTCATGTGAGTGCAAGAAAGTCGTATCTGCAATGGCTGCCCTAAGTTATATTTATTTTACACCTTGTCACAAGAATGTGAAAAATCCCTCAAAATGTTCTGAACCATTCCAAGAACCACTGACCCAAGACTGGAGGTCATGCAGTGCGCTATTTTTATGACGTAAGGCAGCTATTGCAGATACGACTTTCTTGCACTCACATGACGAATTCCCAATAGCATTATCATGGTGGAGAAAATGCTGCCCGGGTATACTTGGAATTAAAGTGACCATAGAAAACAGTGACATGCATTCATTATGACATATAAACTCCTGAATGAATGATGAAATAAAGTGCATAGAACATGAAACCTTTCTGGGAACTTTTATTGTGCTGATGAGAATTTTCTGTGAGATTTATGAAAAAATGCACGAATCGCTCTAAAAACTTGCTTGTTTTTGACAGTAATTTGACATTCACCCAAAAATTTGGCTCATTTATTTGTATTTCATCATTCAATATTGCCAGAAAAAACCTCTGCTGTACGAAATTCTCATGATTTTTATTATTATTATTGGACTTTATATTATTACTATTATTTTTTAAGCTTGCCGGTTTTTTTCTGGGACACAGCCCTGGGTGTCAAGTGATTGCCTTATTTTATAATGTTGATATGCAACAGGGAGTTATTTTAACATGTTCTATTTAGATGGGTTCCATGGAACACTGGTCAGTGCAAGGGGTCAAAGTTCAAAATTGGTTAAATGTTGTTTAAAACCATTCTATAATATTCCTCTCATCATAAGGAAGCAGAACAAGTAGTTTAATGGTTCTTGGTTTATATCCAAAACATGAAAGGTCAAACTAGGGCAGGGGGCACGAGATGGGACTCTGAGAGTCAAAAATTTCAAAAGTGACAGAGTTTGTTCAAAATGGTCTCAAATTATTTTTCTTGGAAAACTGTCTGCACATTTTGACCAATTTTGAAATTTGACCCCTACATAGACTATAACCCCATCCTCCAGGACTCCATGCAAGAGACTGATTCTGTGTCCACCCTAGAGATGACACTTATGGGTCACAGAACCCATCTACAAAGAACATGATAAAATAACTTACTGTTGCAGTTTTCCTCCCAATATGAGGTTTTGCTCCCTAGGTATTTAATCAAATGATAACAATTTAAATGAAAAAGTCTGCTGTGTCAATGTCAATTCAGATATTCAGACATGTAAACTAGGCTGATTTTGAAAACATCAAAGTTTTGATTTTTTATCGGGCTACCCTCTCATTTGGTGCATTAGGGGTAAAAAATACCACATACAAAATTTTACCACTTTTCATGATTAT
>JXSR01S044558.1:128673-143298 GCA_000969725.1 Ophiothrix spiculata | reverse complement strand
GGCCATTTTGACATTGAAACACCCTACTTTCTTAGGAATTTTGCCCAAAGACCCCCATTTTTTGCACTTTGTCACTGAAAGACCCCTTTTAAAGACCAAATTTGTCACCGAAAGACCCCTTTTTCCAAGGTGCTCGGTGGCACTTGTACATCACTTTCATATGTAAGTGCCCCCAGGATAAATCATGAAAGGTAAGCTTTCAAAGTATCAAAGTATATCAATAATTTATTTCTGATACAAATACCCTTCCTCAATCATTTTATGTCCCCAGAATTTACAAAAAAATCAATATTGTACATTGTCTTTTCCACATGGTTAACTGTTATCAAATGCGATTTATAGACCTATATATTTGGAGTTGCAAATAAAATGGCGTTAGCTCTGATACTGAATCTTCAATTTCACTTCAACAATTACCCACCTTTAGGTGGCTGTATGCTTTGAGCAAGTGACAGCAGAGTTGTTTTCCCATTTTGTCCATTATCGCCGCCATTGGTCTCTGGTGCTCCAGGATCAGCAATGGCTGCCTTATGTACAGTTGAACTATGTTTCTACAAATAAGAAGAAAAATCGGATTTAAACTATATAATTTAAATTCAATAAAAACACTGTGTTTCTCTAAAGCCTGATCTAATAGTCGGTCTCTACACAAATTTTTATTCAACCCATTTCATTGTGATGTCATCAAACAATGTGATGTCATCAAACAAATTGTACCAAAGTATTGATCGCTATCAAACATTTGACACAAGGAAGTATAGAGTGATACATTGTTTTTGTGTTTCTATATTGCCTGACTTCACAGCAGCATTGGAAACAGCCTTTAGAAACCTAGACTGGGAAACAAGAGGAGTTGTGGTAGATGGAGAATGTTTCACACATCTACTGTTTGCTGATGATATCTTACTAGCTAGCCACAACCCACAGGAGCTGCAGTCAATGATGCAGGAGCTAGGATAAGGAGAGTCGTACAATGATGCAGGAGCTAGCCTAGGATAAGGAGAGTCGTAAGGCTGGACTTCGCATGGACATAAAGAAAACCAAAGTGATGATGAGCAGCAAAGTCAGAGGTCAGAAAGTCATAGTACAGGGGCAGGAAATAGAAGAGGTGGACAACTACATATATGTGGGAAAGAAAATCTCACTGGAAAACGAAATGGCAGGGGAAGTGAAGAGAAGAATTCAACTAGTATGGGCAAAATTCAGCAAACTAAATTACATATTCAGTGATGATAAACTTCCGATATCCCTAAAAAGCAAGTATTCAACCAATGCATCATCCCATTGTTGTCTTATGGTGCAGAGACATGGACTACAACAAAGAAATTAGAGAAGAAGTTGCAAGTGACAGAGAGGGCCATGGAAAGAATCATGATAGGTGTTACAAGAAAGGACAAAGAAACCAACAAAGATCTCAGGGACACAACAAATGTACAGGATATTATCAGAGAAATAAAAGTTAAGAAATGGCGATGGGTGGGACATCTGGCTAGACAGAAGGACAACAGATGGACTATCAAAGTCACCATCTGGACTCCTAGATCATACACACAGGGCAGAGGCAGACAGAACAGAATGTGGACTGATGAAATCAAGAACCACACTGGCATAACATGGCAAAGGAAAGCACATGATAGATTGAAATGGAAGATTGATGAAGAGACCTTTCTCTGCAGTGGGGCGAAATAGGCTAGATAGATAGATTGCCTGACTTAAGTTTAGAGTTAGAGAACTTTTGAAATGTTACTCTATATTAGGTCTCTGTGTTGGATATACACTACAACTAGAAATGATGATTCATTTGTACTAAAATGTATGTAGACTACACTTGCTCAAAATTTACAATTCTCTGTAAACTGTACCTATGCATCTACAAATGGTGCTAAAACATCTATAAGTTTGATGAAATCAAATTTGTATAGAAGGTGACCGGGACAGCTTGCTAGTCTGAATTGCAATTTTAGGCCCATCGGTCCGAATTTGAAAAAAGGCTTGCTAGTTCATATTTCAAAAACTGATCGCCAGTCTGAATTTTGAAAACAGCTTGCTAGTCCAATTTAATTAAAAAGCTTGCCAGTCAAAAATGTTTTTGTTAGTCCAAATTTTAAAAATGGTTTGCTAGTATACATTTTTAAACTATTCTCAGCATATTTTAATTACTTTTTCTTCAAACTTAGGACTAATGAGCTGTTTTATAAATTTGGACTAGCGATCTAGTTTCTAAATTTGGACAATTGAGCCTTTCTAGATCCTTGATCCCATCCATCGGAATAAGTAGGCTATGAATGTGCCATTAATAATCTAAAATTTTTTTTATTCAGAAGCATTTATCAAAACAACATGGCATTCAAATGATATTCTCAATGTCTACAAGCTTAAGTCAATGTAGCCGTTTTAGACGTAAGTCAGGCATGAGAATGATTTTTTTTCATGAAAATACCTGAATTTGGTAAAAGTTAACCAAAAAACATTAAAAAGGTTAAATAAAGCCTCAAATTATCTGAATTTGGATGATTTTGGATGACAAAATGTCTGAAATCAGATAATTATCTGAAAATTCTCATGTCTGGTAAGTGTAAAGTAAAAATAAAAAATTATCAATCTGGTATTATACCAACAGACCAAAATGTTCTATGAGTTAGTATGAGGGTATACTGGTTTCAGAGACTCTGTCACACTTTTAGCATTACTCATTTCTAAATATAAGTTCTCGCTAGCTCAGTCGGTTGGTTCTCGGACTGTTAAAAATAAGATATTGATCGTTCCGTGTTCGAGTCCAGCTGGGAGCTGAGTGTGCGAAAACTGTATATTCTATGAGGGTGTGAATTGCTCAAGCTAGGGGTTGCGCCAATATGTAGGCCGCAGTAAGCCCTTTGGCCCCAGAGAGTCCAGGTAGTGATTTAACCCAATGATTAGAACTGCTCTGTAAAGTGTGCTGAGGCCATGTGGAATTACAAGTCAGGGGGACGCGTAGTGCACTATAAATCACATGCAATTTACAATTTATTCATTTCAAGTGCAAAGTCTTGACCATGTTTTTCCTGCAGCAAACATGACAAACCAACTATACTCTATAAACTATGAACAATGCAGCAAGCAATCTGCTTACGAGATTCATACCATAACCCTTCTATTCTAAACATTGTGAACTGATGCTTTTGTATTGTGTAAGGGACTAGTAATGAGTGATTAGGATTGATCTCCCAAAGTGTCTGCGTGAAGCTCAGTCTTTGCCTGTGTTTAAGCAGCAGCTGAAAACTCAGTTGTTTCTTTAATAAATAGCTGCTCTCTGTTTTTGTTTTTGTATTTTTATCCTTGTAAAGTGCTCTGTTCTTTGTGGGGCGCTATATAAATGTTTGTATAATAATAATTATTATTATTAAGACCAAATCACTGTGTATTAATATTTTAGTTAAAATTTTATCTAGACAACAAGGTTAATAATTCTTGGCTAATTTTGTTGCTACCTCATGGACAAACACTGAACATAAGTTCATTAGAATATTCAGCAAGATTTGGTACAAAGTCAGCTTTTTACTGCATACTTCAAGATTTATACAGTATACCTTGTCATAATGGCTGCAGAGCATGTCAGTGATGCCAATGAAATAATCGTTCAATCGGAGTATGCAACAGTATGACTGTATCATAAATGCCTCAAATTATTGCTGGCTACAGTACACACAACGAAGCAAAACAGTTGGCTGAAACCAGCTTAAAATTTAAGAGCAGAGTTGGAGATGTGAGAAACCTAATATTTAAAATGTACTTAACACCATTTTACATAAGTTGGTTAATTGGTTAGGAATTCCCATCTTTAAAAAGTTGCACTGCCATATGAAACCTGCTTTCCTTGTCATTAATACACCCTAGGATGACCTCAGGTTATAGAATTTATCTTGTTGATGTTAGTTGCAATAAGCATAAACTGAATCGATTTCTTTGATTTCCAAGTCCTTTGTTCAAAGTATCATAAATATTACCCACTCTCCTCTATTATCTATTTGACCACATAATTAAGGTGGCTTAGCACAGATGCGGTGTCGGACACGAGTGAGTTGATATCAGCGGTGTTAGACACAATTTCAAAGTATTTATCCTGGGCTTTTAGCTTACTTTCTGGCGTACTGTATCTTGCGCTTTAATATAACGCGATCTTTCATGTGCGTCATTTTTATATTCACGCATAAGACCATGCACGTTACTCCTGATGACCCAGGGCTCAAAGCGCACAGTGCTTAAGGTGTTACTCATTGCTAAAAAATGCCAATTTTTTGCTTAATTTTGCTTAATATCTCAAAAAGTAAGTCGGTGACCATATTTTTTTATTATGTTTTTTTAAAGAACTATATAAGGACCAAAGCATATTTGAAAAAGAGAGAAAAAAATAGAGCCGTTTTTAAAATATAAGTGTTTTTGTCCGATTTATTTTGATTTTACCATAGAAGTCAATGGTAAAAAGTGGTAAAACATAGTGTTTTTGAAATGGATTTTTCTCAAAAACTAAGTCGGTGACCCCCATTTTTTATTTCAGAAATGTGATCAGCACATATGAAAACACCATATATCACAAAATTAGAAAAATAAATAGAGCAATTCTATCTGTGCTAAGCCACCTTAAGTTGACAGAGTAAGGGTCCCAGTGTTGGGATTCTCACAGTTACAGGTTTAAATGTTGGATAGTCAGAGAATTTTCTTGCAAATTGTCACTTGTTTTGAGTGAAATAAGATTTCTTCTGATCTATGATTTTTGTGATGGATTTTACAAAATATATGAGCTATTCATGATAGTTTTAGAGAAAATTGAAGGAAGTTTGCCAGCGTTTCCCTGCATCGAAAAAAACCCGGAAGTTCGAAGTGTGTTTATCAGACTCTGTAACGCATCGATAAATGTTGCTGACAACGCTTCTATTGCACGTAAAAGCGTCTTGAGTTTCGTAGAAGAAACTAGCAACTGGTGAATCTTAAAATCACTGAAATCATCCCGGCAATAGCGAAACAGTACAAAAACCGTGGGAAAATCATAAAACAAAGTCATTTATTTTAAAATCTAATTGATGCTCCTCTAATTTTTTGGTAATGGTGTAGTTTAGGACCCTGTTCATAATAAGGAACAAAAGTCACTAATTCATCAAGCTAAATGAACCAAAGAAGCTAAAATAGTTAAAATTTTATCTAGACAACAAGGTTAATATTTTGGAAGGAGGACAGGGCTTCGAATAAAGAGGGAAATTATGGGGTAAAACAACAAAGTTAAAACAAATTGTAAAAAGTACTAAAATTGTCAATTTTTGTCAGAATTTTTGTCTCCAAACACCGCTGAAAATGCTTGCAAATCTCAGAAAACTCACCTGTATCGATGAAGCTTTGTTTCCGTTGATTCAAAATGCTGTTTAAATGTCTGAAAAATAGCCGAGTTTTCATTAAAGAGTGGCATTTTGAAGCAAAAATAAAGCCATGATCGACCATTTTTAATGATTGCACACTGCCAAACATTTCAATGAAACGCTCGATGGTTGGTTATTCATTGCGTCGGGATCTAAAACGCGATCTCCGGTTGGTTTAATGTTGCGTTAGATTACGCGGTGATTTACGCGGTGGTCAAATACACGGAACATGACAAATGGAGACAATCGCGGAAGTCTGACTTTTGGACCAAAAAATGATGGTAAAATCGCTTTCATGGTAAGTTTAGCTTGATGGATAAACTTGATATTGGATTTATTTAAAACCTTGATGATTTAGAAAAACTTCATTTTTGATTTTGAAACAATAACAGCTGTTTTGTTCCTTATTATGAACAGGGTCCTAAACTACACCATTGCCAATTTTTTGACTATTTCCTCCTCAAATTTCATGATCTTTCTATATGCTTTTTTTCAAGTGGTGCGCATCGACTAGTTTTAAAGATGACTTTTCTCCATAGACTTCGTACGTAATAGGGATGTCAAAATTCAGTAACGAACACAAACCCTCCGCCCCCCTGCTTGGATGCAACTGTTTCATTATTACCCATAACACCATGTTAGACTTTGAACTACTGTCCAAACTGCTATTCAAGATGCAAACGAATATTGATATTATAATCTATTTAAGCATGAATAGTTAATTGAAAAAAAAACCCATTTTGTTGACTTTTTAGCATAAATCATATATATTGCGCATCATAAAGAATATGTTAGCACCAATGGGAAAAGAAAGCATCATGAAATTTGCTACCAAGAGTCCAGTAACCAAGAATAAAGCATGGTCTGCTTTTATTTCACCAACACCTACCTTATTGGAATTATTACTATTTGTAGCTGAAGCATCCTGTTATTTGAGCAAAAAGTCAACACAATGTACATTAACACAACTACATCCTACAGATTTTACTTATAATAACCATATTAGCAGTATTACAACCCTGGGGGGAACTCAAATTTGGTTTGGGTAGGGATGTGCCTCTGGGAAATTTGAAAAGCCACCCATCCAAATACCAATTTTTAAGAAAAAATGACCCATCCATATACAAAATCTTCTAAATTTTGAGCAAAATTTAATCAAAAATCTAATTTTTTCTGTCCAAATTTGCTCTATTTTGGCTAAATTGTTCACCATTTTGAGAAGAAATGTCCAAATTTGCGGCATTTGGCGCACATTTCTGGAAAATTTTTAAAAAGAAAACCCATCAAAATACCTCATTTTGCGAAGAAAAGGGACCGATTGGAATACCAGAAAGCCTGATTTTGCTACCCGAATTTGCGGCACGTCCCCATAACCCCTTTTGTACTAAGTAGCCCCCCGGGATTACAACTTAACTGAATCTGACTAACAAAGTCTAACTTTGATCACAGTTAACCCAAAAAGTAGTACATTGTACAAAGTTTACCAAAACGTTTACCATTTTCGAAAATTCATCGCGCATAGTATTTTAGCTTATAGCTTAAAGTAATTTTAGGTTGGTTTACATTTAGGCTTATTAACACACATTGAGGCAATAAGGCTGATTTTATTATTACAAGAGCTCTACAAAACACTTAAAGCAAGGCAAGCTGAGAATAAACTACAACAAGCAAATGACCCACAAATGCTGCAATGGCAAATGACAGAGAAAGCTAACCACAGCAGGCCTATGGAAAAGCCATCACCATCAAGGCATCTGTCAACATATCATACAATCGTTTTTACAAACAAGTTTTTACTTTGTAACTCAACAACTGTAAATTAAATCCATACAAAAGTACAAGATCCTAGAGTGGATTTACATGCTGAGCACAATAGTGATGTAACTTTTATAAATTGGCCCTACGGCTAAAACATGTTTTAGTATCAACAATTTCTGGAAGCCCCATGTTGAATTTGCTTGGTCAAAAATATATTTTATTTTTCAGAATCTTGAAACAAATGTCAAGGATTGGTTTTTTTCCCAATTTTTGTTTTATTTTGGTTCTATTTTTGAATACTGCCAAAATTAGGTCAAAATCAATATGAGAAAACTTATCCTCATTATTTGTTTCTAAGTTCTAAAGAGTAAAATTGTTTAAATTTTAATTTAGCAAATTATAGTTAAGCTTTCCAGCAATATTTGGTGCCCAATATAGTTTATGGGTCCTAAGGCCAATATCATGTATTTTGGTCAAAAAACTGATATCACTATCCTATTCAGCATGTAACCCGCTTCTAAAAATATATAGTACTTTAAATAGATTTAATCAGCAGTTACTGAGTAAACACTTTTACAAAACTGTTATGGGTTCACACTACCCTTTAATGCACAAGCTGAGATGATTTAAGCAAGGTATTCTGACCTCTCCTATATAATTACAGGTAATATACCATAGTATAAAATAGACACATTTCAATTTAAAAGTCACAGGTGGAAACCATTCCCTTTTGTTACAGAAAAATGCTTAATACAATAATGGTTGGATCACCTTTGTGAAACCTATGAACAAAAATAACAATATGCTGAACGAGGTTTTGAACCCGGGAGGGGGGTCTTCAAAAATTATTGTACGGGTATGTGCCTATCATATACCTATTTTTGGCTCAAAAATCTACCCATTAATATACCAATTTTAATGGAAAAGCACTCAATTTATTAAAATTGGGTGCTTTTTTTGCAAATTATTTTTTTTGAAAATCACCCCATTGATATACCAAAATCCTGGAAGAATCACCCCAAAAGGCAGGCACATATACGTATACCTTGTCAATGTAAGTAACCACACACCCCCACCCCGGGTATTGAACAAATGGCCTACCTTTTTATGCGGCGAATGTGGGCGTCTTTCCTTCATCTTTTCCTCATTGTCTTTAGATTTCTGGATAGCTTTCAGCACAGCTACTGTGTCCTGTGACAAGGTGTGTAGGGAAAATGGTGAGATATTATTAACATCATCTGTTGAAGACCTTATGTATGACGGAACATTGAGCACCAACTCATGAAAAGTGTGTTTAAAATTACAAAAGGAACCTGTTATGCATAGTCCAAGTGGTACATCTTACTAATTGTTATGTGAGTGCAAGAAAGTCGTATCTGCAATGGCTGCTTTATGTTATTTTTATTCAACATCTTATCGTTTAGGATGCAAAAAATCCCTCAAATTTTCTCTGCCATATGTCAGTGGCTCTTGAAATGGTTCTTCAGGTGATGGTGTCACCTGAAGAACCATTTCAAGAGCCACTGACCCAAGTCTGGAAATTATCCAATGTGAAATGCAATTCTTCGAAAAAAGGCCGCTATTGCAGATACGACTTTCTTGCACTCACATAACAACTTATTTGTGGTGTTTTTTTTACAAATAGTTGCCAAATTTGGATTTTCCAAGTTGTGAGATGACTTTAAAATGACATTTTGTGTTAACTCTGCCCATTAATTTTCTTGAACCCCGATAGCAAACAATCTACAAGTCAGATTGAATCTGTTTAATTATCCATTACAGGCCTACAGGGCACCCAACTCCCTGAAATTTTTACAAAAAAGACCCTGGAAACACCAGTCACTTCAAGTCAGGGGAAAAGTTTTCATATTAGGTAAGGGGGGTGGAATATTACATTTTGGTTGGGTTGTGTCATGTTAAAATCATCTTTAAATTAATAACATTTTGAGACCCAATCTTGTATTAATCAACAATGACAAGAATTTTATAGATAAATGAAATAAAATTATGCAAGTCTAGGCATAATTATACTCTGATCAACACTAAACAACACTAATAACATTACATTGTTACTATCTACAATCTTATGAAAACTGTGCCCCAGGGAGCCAGTCCCCCAAATAAAATTCCTTGGAAATGTTATGTGTATGCCTAGCGGGGAGTCTGCAAAGAAACACACATTGTATGTCCCAAAGAGGAGACCTGGAATACGAGGAAGCTTTTTTTCAAACTACATCCAGTCTTCTGAGAGATGCAAATGGCATGCTGAATCATTGTAAACTGTCAGAAATGACTCAAAACCGTTGTGTCTGGAGGGAACTTGTGGTCAACTGCTGGGCAGCTGAAAGATGATGATGATGAATAAACCTAAAGCTCCCAAAGGTTACAAAAAGTAATGATGATCAAAGTGTAGCACCGGTCTGGTTCAATTTGCGATAATCAACAGGTGTAGTTGGTGAAAGCAATCTCATTTGTTTGTTTGTTTGTTTACCTGGGTTGGTCCGGGACGGACACATGCCATTAGATCCATGATGAACTCATAGTCTCTTCCAAGCTCATACAAAAATACCAACCTGGAAAGCCAGAAATGGCTAATCTATGCATGCTGGCTGATGCATCTATGAACAGATGCCGAAAATAGAAAAGATATAATAGCAAGAAAAAGAGAAAGAGAAAGATGGCCACTCCCAACACAATTGTACAATTTACTCTTAGCCCTTCCTTCGTTAGAAAAGAAATCAGGAATTCTAACCTCAATCCCCAGATGCAAAGGCTTATGATCTACATAATCTTATCAAGATTTCCAGACTAGTGGCTTTAATTTGTGGGAAAAAAAATTTGAATTAGAAGCATGTAGTATTGACTGGTACAAACAAGGAATTTTTATAGGGGAACCATTTTTCTCCGCCATCTTGTGTCGCTCATGGAGCAGTGTTATTGTACCTCCGGATGTATTCAGAGTTTGGTCCGATATCCAAGCAGATCATGTAAATCTTCGCTTGACGCATATACAGCATGTGCATTTTGTTTCATGTGCAAAACGTGTCTGCATTTCAACCAGCATGTATTGCGACTTGCTCTGATCAAAGTATGCCAATTTTCCCGCTAATCCGTTGCGAAGACTCTCAAAGTGAGGCACACGGAGCCGTAAAATGCCGGAGGTACAATAACTCAACCTCCATGAGTGACAATCCAAGATGGCTGCCATCCCATAGGATTTTACATGGCGGTGAAATCAAAATGGCGGAGAGTATCGGTTCCCTTGGGTACAAACCAAGCCAATTCATGACTTACCCGTTCCTTCTGAGATGCTGGTTGTCCATCTAATTTCAGCTCCGCATATCTTTCTTGAAACAACTCAAAAACTTTGGTCCTATAGTCTACTACAGAGGTGACAGTGTTGTCTTTGAGAGTCAGAGATTCTATGCAGGGAAGATAGCTGATATGTTCTATTTCTACAACCTAAAAAGGTAAGTAATAGACAGATAATAAATCTAACATCCTGTTTTTTTAATTAACTACATATTTTGCAGTTGTTTAACAATCTAAATGCACTAGTTATCATTCTAAAAGTCCTTTTTTATAATGTCTCTCTGTAAATATTTAAGTGTCTATTATTATGCTGCCATAAGGAATGATTCTTTTCTTTGTGAGCCATCACAAATTTGGTCTTGAATAAATTTTCAAAAAAGAGGAAATCAGCTTAAAAGAGGAATTTTCATATGATAAAAATGGGCTAAAAATGAAAGAAAAAGCTAAAATGTGATGACTCACCCCGAAAAGGGGAACTATGCGACAGAACACTTTTAGATAAAATGGCAAAAATAGGCAGCAAAAAATAAAGAAAATAATAAGAATTTCTAGCAGATTTTCTGTTGTAAAATTTGATTGCCTTGATCAATTTCAACAAGTAACTTAGAAAATGCTTTAACAGATGAAATGATAAAATCAAAATGGATATCATGTGCAAAGTCCCCCCTTTCGGTGTGAGCCATCACAAATTTGGCCTGGAATAAATTTTCAAAAAAGAGGAAATCAGCTTAAAAGAGGAATTTTCACACCCCCCTCTTTTGTGCATACCAGCCGTAGCGGCTAACGCTGGTTCCAACCTGTGTCATGGTGGTCACAAATGGCATTAATGATGTCAATTTAGTAATCAGAAATTCAAATTTGGGTAAGAAAATTTTGTGACAAGTACAGTAAGCCGATAAACTGATTATCATGCTGATTGCAATGGCGCATCCTTAACAATTGATGAATTCAACATTTTGCCCACAGTACACTGCAGCAACCTGAGACATATTTGTCTCAGGCAGCAACCATTCAAAAGAGCTCCACTGCAGCATGACAGAGCTGTGTCACTCTTTTAAGCCTTACCCAGCCAACAGTTTAAAGTGAAATCTCCTTGCTAAGGTAAAACTGAAACAGCATTTTGAATAGGTCATAACATGCTTTAACATGTCCATCAATACAGTCTGTACCATTTTGTTCCTAACCCCAAGGGGGGGGCACTCACTTTATTTTTTGACGGGGGTGTGCCACGGGCGGCACAAATTTTGGAGGCTAGGGAACTGTGCAGAGCAAAAATAGGGTCTTTAGAACTGATGTATTAGTCAAGAGTATAGGGTCTTGAGAACTGAAACGTACTGAGAGGCTAAATTCTGTTGTGACTTCTTTTGTATACAAGTATTTAAAATGTCAAACCCAAAACCTTTTGCCTTTATACTAATGTGGTGTTATTGTATTTGAAAATGTGTTCTTGAGAGCATACATGAAAAGCGCATATTCAGACCATATACAGTAGAGTACTGCATTGACATTGAAGTAACTAGCTTACCTATAGTGCATGAATAACAAATTCACTTACATTCACAAAAACTACCGCAAATTAACCTTCACATTTTTTTTTTCAAATCAAATTTCATCAAATGTTCAACAAGTTTTCTTGAAACTCATTCCATATTGACGATAAATATATTAACATCGAGACGAGTTGGCTGTGTGGTTCGTTGGGTTTTAATTTGGCACACCACCTTCGAAATATCAAGTGAGAAATATCCCGGGGAAATATCAAACAAACTGACGCGTCTCATAATTGTTTACATCTTTCCAACCAATACACGTAAAATAGATATAGAAACACTATTAAAAAACACTGCTTTGATAACATTTACTTTTTCTCCGATGAGGTGTATTACCTTAGGCTTTTAGTTCTCTAACATGCTAATGAACCACCCTCACAGGTAGGGAGCGAAAATAGTGCAGACGGCTTTGTTTTGGGAGTCTTGAGAACGGCGACTTCAGGAAAATGCATAGCTAGAGAACGGTGATCAGATGTGAAAAAGGGGGTCTCCAAAGCGGCACATAACGTACCACCAATATACGTGAGTACCCCCCTGGATTCCTAACTATTCCTATTCCTGAGTGGGATTCATTTTCAATATGAAAGTGACACTTCCCGAAATTATACTTGGTTTCATGAGAGTGACACCTACTCTAGAGTAGAATCTAACATCTACACTCTATAAACCTTGCAACAATCAATCAGACTCTGCTACAAGATCCACAGCACATTCCTTGTATTCAACAACATTGTAAACTGTTGGTTTTGTAAATGTGTAAGAGACTAGCAATGATTGATTAGGATTGATAAAGACCAAATCACTGCATATTAATATTTTTGTACATGAATCGTTCATGATTTTGGTATTATTTGTGGCTAGTTTTGTTGCTATCACATGGACAAACCTTGAAAATAGGTTCATTTGAATATTCAGCAAGATTGAGTACATCTTTTTTATTTGGAAAAGGTGGACTATTTTGCTTCCCTGTATGGTCATATTGGATTTTGTGTGTAAATCGGCTGCTTGTTGCATACTTCAAGATTTATAGAGAATACTTTTTTTACTTACGTGTTCAATGCAATTGTTGCTCAAATCTAAGTTGACAACAGAATACAACTTCGACAATCCCTTCAAACTCTGCAACTTATTGCTAGCAAGATTGAGTGTCCTAACATTGCCTAGTTTGCCATGAAGTGCTTCCACTTGTTCTATTGCATTGTGGGAAAGGTCAAGGTGGGTCAGCTGGGATAGGTGCTCCAGGTTTTCAACTTCAGAGATTTCATTGAAGCTTAAATCTAGACGCTCAATTGCTGGTAATAGTTTCTGGTATGGATGAATAAATTGAATATAGAATGCCATGATAATTAAATTTTATTCTACATTCGAAACATTTTGAACCTGTAATACTTCACAATTTTATAAGCACTGAGCAGGTTAACTTTAACATTTAAACAAAGATACCTTCCCATTAAAACAAGATATTCATTGACCAAACCATTAGGTAATATGGGGTATCAATATTTTCTAGACACGTTAAGCTGAACATACACTTGAATCCATACCAGCACATCACTGTTTGTGACCAGGTACATAAAGTTGACTTTTTAACTTCTTGAGATTTACATATTTCTAATAAGACCACATCATCAGCCCTTAAATGTCAGCTTGTTAACATGATTAGTTTGGAATTTCAGAAGCCTACATACATTTAAGATTTTTGGGTCTTGAAAACTTAAGTTTCAGAGAAAATAGCTAGTAAAGTATTAGTTGTTGAACTATTTATCACATTGAGTGATATTTTGATTCTCTGATTTTTGTATGATTTAAATGGCATATATTATATTATATTTCTTTAAAATGTCAAAATAATGAAAATGGAACATGCACTTTGTCCGATAAAAGTCAGCAAATTTACAGCCCATTTTGTGGCTGGTCAATTAAGCATTTACAACTCTCTTTATGTGATGGCTCACCCCGAAAAGGGGGACTTTGCGACAGAACACTTTCAAGAAATTGATGAAAATAGACGGCAAAAAATAAAGAAAATAATATGAAATTCCAGCAGATTTTCTGTTGTAAAATTTGATTGCCTTGATCAATTTCAACAAGAAAGGTGCCCTTTTAAAGCTTAGAAATTTCTGCAACAGATAAAATGATAAAATCATGCAAAGTCCCCCCCCCCCCTTTCGGGGTGAGCCATCACATATGTTCTACACAGACACAATGGACTGTAATCATTCAAAGATATGGTACAAAATAACATGATGAAAAAACATACCAGTGATTCATCAATTTTCTTGAGATAATTGTATCTGAAGTCTACCGTTTTGAGATGCTTCCATGCTGGGATGACAGCGATGAGATCGGATGACTGCATCCACTGGTTCACACTTGGTAACACTATCTCCTGGAAAATGAAAAAAAAAAAAAATTGTTAAGGACGTTTGAGACAGCCTGGTTTAAGAGTACAGTTCGTCATGTGAGTGCAAGAAAGTTGTATCTGCAATGGCTGCCCTAAGTTATATTTATTTTATGCCTGGTCACAAGAATGTGAAAAATTCCTCGAAATTTCCCTGTCTTATGTCAGTGGTTCTTGAAATGGTTCTTCAGGTGACACCGTCACCTCAAGAACCATT
>JXSR01S044558.1:118304-128623 GCA_000969725.1 Ophiothrix spiculata | reverse complement strand
AGTAAGGTGTCATTTTAAAGCTTAGACAATGCTGTAACAGATGAAATGATAAAATCAAAATTGATACTAGTATCATCTGCAAAGTCCCCCCTTTCAGGGTGAGCCATCACATATATTCTATACAGACACAATGGACTGTAAAGATATGGTACAAAAGATCATGATGAAAAACCTACCAGTGATTCATCAATTTTCTTGAGATAATTGTATCTGAAGTCTACCGTTTTGAGTTGCTTCCATGCTGGGATGACAGCGATGAGATCGGATGACTGCATCCACTGGTTCACACTTGGTAACACTATCTCCTGGAAAATGAAAGAAATTGTTAAGGACTTTTGAGACAGCCTGGTTTGAGAGTACAGTAAATAATAAATTAATGAAGGCCTTAGTAGAAGAAGTGGTCAAGTGCCATTTTGACGAAATCTAGGTATTGGTGGTTTTGAAGTCGCAGTAGGACAGAAAATATTGTGACAAATTGTTGGGTGATTTACCCTCTCGTAAGGGGTCGTCACGCTTGAGTGGATTTTGGGTAAAATTTGAAAAACGTTCAAAATATGTCAAGTTACATATCAAATTACTCGTCTTGTCATGCAGATTCCAAATATATATAGTTTTATATATCTTCAGGGCTTTGTTAAGGAGATAAAACCTAAAAATCAATACGAGGTCAAGTGATGTCAAATTTTCAACAAGGTCCGATTTGCATGAATGACATATCAAATTGTTTGTCTTGACTTGCAGATTCCAAAAATATATGCTTTGAGAATGTTTTGATCACATATTTTAAAATATTGAGAATTATTTGTTTAAGGACCATGATTTTAGTGGAAGAAGTGGTCAAGTACAAAATAGTGATTATTTATTATAGAAAATCGATTATCGATACAGACCTCTAATTCACTCTAATTGATCATCTCATGTAAACAATTACATGTACCTAATATGAATTCAACACCTCTTTTGATTCAAAAGTTATTAAAAACTCAGGACTTTAAACGCTCATAACTCATAACTAGTATTTTGGCACTTGACCACTTCTTCCACTAAGGTCTTCAGTTTAGCTTTGTCATTAGCAGCTTGTCACAATATAATGTCACATATATGATAATGGTT
This sequence comes from Ophiothrix spiculata, assembly GCA_000969725.1. NCBI lineage: Eukaryota > Metazoa > Echinodermata > Ophiuroidea > Amphilepidida > Ophiotrichidae > Ophiothrix > Ophiothrix spiculata. Next base: position 127,510 of record JXSR01S044558.1, on the reverse strand, counting down.
GAATTCAATCCAACTGTTAACCCTGTAGAAACCACACCGGTAAATACGTCCCCATTGACTTTACATGCAAAGTGGCCTGTCATTAAAAATAATTTTCTTGACTTAAAGGTGACTGGTTACCATGTGCTTGGTTTCGATTGAAAGAAAATGGACATATCTCTTCTACAAAATAGACAGAAATATATGTATGGTCAAGGCAAAGTTTTCGAGATACGGCGCATCAAAGTCACGCGTCATTTTGAGTGCGCCCCATGCCCATTGGGAAATAGTGCAACTCACTAGACACAAAGTCATAAAATTTCTTCAAAAATGGTACAAACAAAATCATTTCATCATGAATGATTTAATAACAGTCCAATTAGCAGGATTAACTTCAAAATTTTGGGAAAATTACAATTTTCTACATATTCTGGAATTAATTTTAGTCAATGAGAGTCACCTTCTGCCTGTCAACAGGCATTCTCAACCTAGCAGACGACGCTACACAATTTATTTACCAATGTGGTACCTGAAGGTTTAATAGATTTCACTCTCTATTGATTGTGATGGTTAACTTATTATTGTTCACTTAGCTTTCTCTCTGAACGTCCATATTGTGCCGGTGAGCAAGGTTGCTGTTTCATTACTTCCAGACGGAGCTGGAAGCAGGAATGGATGTTGCCAGATTGAGTCAACATCCCACACACCCCATGCCACTGCGATCCCCCTTTTTAATTGAAAAGTTATGCACTACGCAATGCAGAATATTTTTGATTGTATTTTTAGGTCACTATTTTTTTGGTTGCTTTCCTCTTCTTTTTTTTCTCTCAAAGTAAAAAAAGCAAAAAATCTTTATAAGTCAATAGATAGCCCCTGTTCCAAGGTCAAGGTCAGTCAAGGTCAAAATACCATTTCAAGGTCAAATACAAAAATATTCAAAAAGTCAACCCAAGGTCATTCATGGTCATTTCAAGGTCACTGCCATAACTTGAGAACCCTCTGTTATTCTGTGGTGTAACATTGGTTTCCTGTGCGAATAGGGTTAAAAATGTGAATTTTTAACCCTATTCGCACAGGAAACCAAGTCTGAGACAAAGTTCTTTTAATTTTTTATGCCTTATGACAATATAAAATTTGAGCGCTTAAATATATTTAATACATCTTGTGAACCCTCTGTTATTCTGTGGTGTAACATTGGTTTCCTGTGCGAATAGGGTTAAAAATGTGAATTTTTAACCCTATTCGCACAGGAAACCAAGTCTGAGACAAAGTTCTTTGATGCCTTATGACAATATAAAATTTGAGCGCTTAAATATATTTAATGCATCTGTATGTTCAAAGCCATTGTCAAGCCTGGCCATAGTGACCCTAATGACATAACAACTAATTCAGGGGTTTTCAATTAAATTTGTTGGCGGGCTATTAAGGACAAATGTCAGTTCAAAAATACTTTTTGGAGGGCCAAATAAAGACCTTTTTCAGTGCTTTTCCTTTATACTTCTGTATTCCAGAGGCGATCGAAGGGCCGAATAAAAGTAGGTTGCGGGCCGGATTTGACCCGTGGGCCGCTATTTAAGAAGGCCTAAACTAATTTATTCAAAAATGTTTTGACCATGACCATGTAAAATAAATCAAACTGTTCGTGCAATGCCACTCGTCCTTTGCATGATGTCATTGCTGGGAAAGCCGAAATCTCATGCTTGTGCAAGTTTTTGACTGATTTACATTGTTTTAGATTTTTCTTTGTTTTGTTGATAGGTCTGAAAATATACTTGGGAGGCGCTTTGTTTGATGTTTGTACATAAAAATACCTAGTTCCAGTTTAAATGTATCACATATGTTCAAAACATTGTGTTCTTTTAACAGTGGTCCTGTGTGAGCTCTGTAATGCTCACATAAAATGGTTCTGATAGCCCATTTTTGTAATTTAATAACTTTATCTAAATAGGTTTTACATGTATTACCCCAATTGAGAATACCATAATTAATGTAAGGCAATATAAGAGTACAATATAAGGAATGTAAAATATACTCTGGTACATAGTGTTTGAGTTTAGTAAGCATACCAACATTTCTTAAGATGGTCATATTACTTGCTCCTAACAAGACAATTTTCAGCCAAATTCATTTCTTGGGGTTCTGTCAGCAGTGTTTCTATTTTCCTAAAGATTTAGATTCCAAATGAAATGCTGTTGATTTAAAAGTTAATATTACTCTTTTATGAAGGTTAAATATAGTTAAGGGGCCTGTTAATCCTGGCCGTTTGTTCTAAAGCAGAATTAGGTTTTTCTGCATTTTCCAATACTTCAGCATGTTACCTTTTATATACAGACAATAAAATACTACAAAACCAAACGTTTAAAAATAAAAGATTATTTTGAAATTTTTCAGTAAGAAATCCACGTGGCTGTTGAGCCGCTGTTGGCAGGAAAATACGGGCATAGATACGCGTCCTATATTTTGCGTTTAGGTTGCGTGTTTTGATGTGCGTGCCTTTTTTGCGCGGCAACAAGTACTGCGTGCGTGGATGAACGCGTTGCGTTAAGTTCTTGCATGAGCACATTTTTTTAAAATCCCGCAATAAACTTGTCAATGTTGTAAACAAAGACCAAATAATTGAACATTGGTATTTTTTATTTCTTGCAATATTTACAAAATAAGTAGCTTAAAATTGAATCTGATAGTTTAGCACAATACTTACCAATAATATCAATTACATAATAAGTTTTTATGTCCGATACCCAAGGTTTAGACCTCAAAATTCATGCGTTTTATGTCAAAATGTGCGATTTCTTCATTAAACATGGGATTTCTCCTTTTCAATTTTGATGAAAAAACTTCATTTTTTCGGGAAACGTAACTAAAATAACTAAAAAGTACAAGGAAAACTTGTTCAACCATTATGTACAGTATATCAAAATCTAGGATCGCGTTTCTCATTTTTTAATCTAACTTCTAAGGTCCTAAAATCAAAGATATTCATTAGTTTCTATCAAAATTGATGCAGATAAATGTCGGAAACGGCACACTTAACATGATTTTCATTATATTTCGAAAAATACGGCTTTATTTGAAAAAATAAAAAATGCGATCCTAGATCATTTTGAGCAGTTTCCAAAAAACGATATGTGATAAAATGGCAATAACAAGTTTTTTAGTTACTTTTCCCAAAAAATGTTTAAGCAAAATCATTGTTTATTGCTTTTATTTCCAAATATGGTCATTTTTGAACCAAACCAATAGCATAAGCAGATTCCTTGTCAAATTTCCTTTCTAGAAATTTATACTTTTCTTTACTGTAACTTAATATTTTTAGACTTATAAGCCAAAAAAGAAAGTCAAAAAATAAGCCTTAACAGGCCCCTTAACAACATGATCTATTCACTAAAATATATTGTTAGCAACAAAGAAGTTAAGATTTTAAGAATTTAGTGATTTTATTTCTAGAAACTGAATTTCTCATTCTCCGGAGAATGAGAAATTCAAAGTACAAATAATTGTCTGCTTCACTATAAATGTTCAAGTTCAACAAGAATGGTTATGGATATCAGTTAGTAGTTGGAAGTACATTCTAAATATGCAATAGAATTAGTAGGTGTTGAGGAAAGTTGACCTTCATATTGATGATCGTGGCCAATGCCTTTAAGCAAGGGTTACGACTTACTTGTATTGTTGATGCTGAGTGGTGGACTGCCATGAAAATCAGGTTTGGTTTTAACTCCTCACTTCCTGCTATAATCTTTACATCACAGACATCAATCTGAGAGAGAAAAAATTCATCATGTGAGTGCAAGAAAGTCGTATTTGCAATGGCTGTCCTAAGTTATTTTTATTGTGAAATGTGAAAGAATGTGAAAAATTCCTCAAAATTTCCGTCTTATGTCAGTGGTTCTTGAAATGGTTCTTCAGGTGACATCTTCACCTGAAGAACCATTTCAAGAACCACTGACCCAAGACTGGAGATTATAAAGTGTGCAATCCAAATTTATGACAAATGGCAGCTATTGCAGATACAACTTTCTTGCACTCACATGACGATTAATAAAAAGTTGGCTTCAAACACGTACATGAGTAACTTTGGGTTGATTCACTGACATAAATCGTATCATTATAGTTGTTGGATTTAATTCGTGAACGCGTGTTTATAGCAAGTACGCAGTGGTCCCTGACGCGAGCGTATATTTTCAAGGTTGTGTAGTTCGCGTGTATGTACAAGGCTCTGAGTACGCATTCACGAATTAAATCCAGCAACAATAGATGGGACACTGCAAAAATAATTGGTATGGATGTAAACATAATTATAAGGTAGATCAAAGAGCAATAGAAATAAGGGAAATACAGGACAAGCAATAAGTAAAGCTGAAGGACAGTATCCATTGGGCCGTATAAATAAATAAGACGTAAAAGTAAAGTTCAAGTTAAAGTATTTACTTGATTTGATATGCATCATCTTTAACTCTTACTGCAAAGTAAATACTAGTACTAACTATAGGAAAAACAAAAATTTATTGGACAATTTAAACAAAAATCCATAGTAGAAGTTGCATTTACAAACAATGGGTCCTGTACTATGGATTTTTGTTTATAACAATGGTTATAGGGTTGGAAGGGATGGAAAACAACACTAAGGAAGGTCAATGTTAAAATCACCCATCAAATATGACAATTAACAAAAATACATAGTGGGGTTGCATTTAAAAGTAATGGGCCCTGCAACATGGATTTTTGTTTATGTTGTCCAATAAATTATTGTTTGACCTATCGTACTAAATTTATCATTCGGTCTAAAGCTATAGTGAAACTTCCCATCGCACCTGCATCGGAGCTTGAAAAGGCATCAGGAGAGCATCTATACACACTAAATGCCTGTCACGCAATCCTGAATGCAACAACCCAGGGGGCACTCACATATGTGGGCAGGATATACATGTCCGGCGGTCAAGACCCCCTTTTTCAGGCGGCCAGGCTGCTCACTAGATCAGCATTTTCAAAGGTCCATATTTTAGAGAAAATCAGTTCACCTGACCCCCATTTCGGCACTTCGCGTCTGACATACCTACCACTTTCAAAGGTAAGTGCCCCTCCCCCGGGTGCAACACGTGGAGTGCATTGTGAATTTAAATCCACTCAACATACTTTATATTCTAGCTTTCTGATTGGTTAGAGGACATGTGGAGTGTATGAATTATCAACCATAACCAAGGAATTTTTATAGGAGAACCAGTATTCTCCGCCATTTTGATTTCACCGACGTGTAAATCCTATGGGAAGGCGGCCATCTTGGATTGTCGCTAATGGAGGGCGATTTATTGTACATCCGGCATTTTACGGCTACGGGTGCCTCACTTCGAGAGTCTTCGAAACGGCTTGGCGCGAAAATTGGCGTACTTTAATCATAGCAAAGTCGCAATACACGCTACTTGAAACGCAAACACTGTTTGCGCATGAAACAAAATGCAGGCGCTTTATATGCGTCAAGTGAAGGTTTATGCGATCTGCCTGGATATCGGGCCAAACTCCGAAAATATCTGGAGGTACAATAACTCTGCTCCATGAGCGACACAAGATGGCAGAGAATATCGGTTCCCCTATAAAAATTTACTTGACCATAACCTATCCCTTGTGATAAGACTCACCTGTAGATGTATGAGTGATTTGAAATGTGACAGATCAAATGGTAGTTTATCAACCCTCCTGGAACTATTGCCAAGCTTATTATGTGAGCCAACAATCTGAATAAAGAAAAACATATATCATAAGGTTAATGAGTGCTTTATATACAGTCCAGGCAAACTGCTGAATCGAGTAGGCTACTGGATTGAGCAATGCAACTGTGGCTTCAATCGGTCGCATGTAGCCACATCAATATCTTTTGATCCTGAACACAAAGTTTCTTTTCATGCAAACAGTTTCCATTATTAGGCCAAAAAAATTGATTGTTTGTTTGCCCTCCAGTGGAAAAATTAAAATTTTGGGTCGGTCGGTCGGTCGGTTGAATATTTTTTTTTTTTTTACTCTTCACATATATTTTAAAGAATGATGTCATTCCATGAATTTTATCATGAATAACAAGCAATGCAGGGCTTAATCAAAGATTGTGGGTCATTATTTAGAGGAAATATGCATTTTATACTGCTAAATGTGACTTTATACTGCTAAATTTTACATTTTCCATCGAACATATTGAGTTTTTATATTTTACATTTTTGAAGAAAAAGAAAATAAACTAAAATACCCGACCTAAATTTTTTTTCATATTCATCAATGCACTAATGTGTGTATTGCTGATCTATCACCACTTGGTCTAATTCCATTTCGTCTAATTTTCACATGGTTTACCATTTTATATAGACCCAGAAGGTCTAATGGCCATTTTGTTCATAAGTCAGATTGTCTGATTCCCATTTTGTCCAATTCCCAGTTTGTCTAGAATAATTCCCATTTTTGCTAATGACCTGTTTGTCTAAAACCCGGTCTAAAACCATTTGGTCAAATCCTTTTTGTATATAATTCTCATTTTGTCTAGGCTCTGTCTAAAATCATTTGGTCTAATTCCCAAATTGTTTAATTCTCTGCTTGTCCATGGAGGTAATATCCGGGCAACCCCTAGGCCCTTAGCCATTTCTCTGTTTGTCTAGTCACATTTTGCATAATTCCCATTTTGGCCAATTTCCATTTGTCTACCTCAATACACACGATAGTGCATTGATGACGTCTGTTCATTAAATATAATGAGGTCGTTACTAAGGTTCTGGTGAAAAGTGCTTCCCGTAAGAAGCTACATCTGCCATCACTGATCATACCCTCTGCTCGATCGAGCCGCACTGCTTGATCCAGCAGCCTGCTGGATTCAGCCATTCTCTCGGACTGACAATCAATGTCATTCTTTGTGTTTCTGCTGAGCATCAACTAACAACCGGGATTTCTTACCCACAATTTAGCGGGTGTTCGTGATCCGGATCATCAACACCCTTCATGTTTCTACTCACAAGGAAGAGGCGATTGAACCACTCGACCTTAAACAGCTGATAAACCTGACGTGCGGAAACCTGCTAGGTCAGCTTCAAGTCAAAACAAGGAATTGTGGATGATTTATTTTGAGGTAAACAACAGAACAATGTTTCTGTATTCGGTGACCTCAGGGAAGAATAGATGGTGACCTCTACTTTCCGTACTTCCGGTTCAATCACAACCGGCAACTGTTCCTGTTTCTGCTGCAGATTTAATCCGAAGACACCGGGCAAGAACCACCTAAATAGACGGTTGCTACCTACCGTTGGGTTGTCGATTGACAATCAGAAAATTCAACACCCATTCCAGTTTCTGTTGGACACTCCAATCAGAAACACCTGAAGACAACCGGTAACACACGGCAACCCTTCATGAGTAGAAACAGGAAGATTGTCATCATTGGCAACACAAATAGGGGGGGGGGGGGGGGAAAAAAAAAAATTTTTTCGGGCCCCCCCCCCCCCTTAAAATATGTAGTAGACCCTACGAAACAAGAATATGACAAAGAAAAAATAATTTGAGTTCAGGAACCCCCCTGTACATACCCTCTGGAAGTTTTGGCATGAGATTGCTGAATTCGGAAGACTTGCACCATGTATTTGTATAGGTGATATTATATGAAGTTCAGAAATTTGTTGAAATGACATGATACATGAAAGATAGTGTTAAAGGTGTTCAATACAAATAAAACAAAGTGTTTTTGAGGCAAAAGGTGTTATTTAAAAAAAAAAATTGTAATTTTATCAAGTTTGGAGAACAAAGGTTGATAAATAAGATAGAAAATTGATTGCTAAACATGCAATTTTTATCACGTTCCAGATTCTTGGAACTTAAAATTTCATATAACTTGAATCATATACAAGGGTTGTAGGGATAGGAAATACAAACAATCTTGTACATTGCCTGTAAATAAGGCCAAAAAAAAATTGTTTGTTTGCCCTCCGCGACCGACCCATAAAACACGAAAATCGCGGGTCGGTTTTTTTTATAATTTTATTAAAAAATTTTCATAACGTCAAAAAAATTCATTAATTGTTGCATAGTTTGATTCCCAAAAGTGCAGAAACAATTTCTAATAAATTACGCGGCGTGTTTTCAAGCTCCAATCATTCAATTTCAAATCACCGTAGCTTTAGTTACAATGCAAGATGTAGTTTCACTTTTCCTATTTAATATATCAAAATGGAAGATCCAATTTAAAAAAAAAAAAAAAAAAGGATCGACCTACCGACCCTCCAAATTTTTGGTCATTAAGGGCAAACAAACATTTTTTTTTTTGGCCTAATACCGTAGTGTAAATGAATGAAAATTAATTTCAGACATAAAGACAAAGGCTTAGCGGAATAAATCCATTGTCTTTCGCTCAAATTGCTTCTGCTCTTTTGTTTTTCTTCCCTCTTTTGGTTGTTTGGTCGCTAATCACGGCATTTATTTATTTATTTATTCTTTCTTTATTGAGGGTTTTACTGGTTCAGCGACAAGCACTGCTTTTCAACCAGGCCCTCATTATATAGAATGTATGTATTAATGAAAGATATATATCATACACTATTTACAAGATATCATAAAGTATTAACAATAAGATACAAATAAGTATGAATAAATACATGCAAGTTATGGGTTGCTACAAGATAATAACATATAGTATTATAGTTACAAAATTACAAAGATATTATTTTATACACACAGAAACAAGCAAGTGAAAGTAGGCCTAAATTTCTTTGATTTTTGACTGAAATTGGCCCATAGTCATTACTTCCATTTGAGCCCTTACTGTCTGTGGCAAAGAATTCCAGGCATATGCTGCCCTAACATGATATGTTCGCTGCCCTGAATTTGATTTAAATTTTGGTACAATCAATGTATTAGAAGTGTGATTTCTAGTTATATGTGTATGGTTATTATGAACAAATTCAAATTGAGAAGATAAGTAACATGGATATTCATTCTTTAAACATTTGAATACAGTCGTTAATAGAGTGTAATGCCATCTTTTATCAAGCATTAACAGCGCAGTTGTTGCCAAGATAACCAATTCACCTCGACCCCTTCTCCAAAGCTGGAATTGTAATCAGGGAATTCCTGATGCGGACTCTTAAGGTTTGAACGAGGTATTTGGACATCTAAGTCATGGATATAACAGGGCGTCTAAGACAGGGATAGAACTGTAGATGTTCAGAAAACGGTTAACAAGAAAGTCTGATGCTGATCTTTAC